>CAJUXJ010000961.1:40836-98039 GCA_910589775.1 Avena eriantha
GTGGATCCATGTGGTTTAGGAAAAGAACACACATGCAATGACATGTAGTGTATCCATGTGGTTTTGGAAAAGAACACACATGCAATGACATCTACTGGATCCATGTGGTTTATGAAAAGAACACATGAAATGACATTTAGTGGATCCATGTGGTTATGAAAGAACACACATGGATTGAGTCTAGTGGATCCATATGGTTTAGGAAAAGAACCCACATGCAATGACACTAGTGGATCCATGTGGATTCTGAAAATAATACACATGCAATGACATCTAGGGGATCCATGTGATTTATGAACAGAACACACATGCAATGACATCTAGTGGACCCATGTGGTTTATGAAAATAACACACATGGATTGACTTTATTGGATGCATATGGTTTATGAAAAGAACACACATGTAATGACATCTATTGGATCCATATGGATCCATGTGGTTTATGAGAAGAACACCACATGCTGGAGTGGCTTCATTGCATGTGTTCTTTTTCAAAATCACAATGATGCAAACTGATACACACACACATCCAAGTGGGTATGGTGATGCATCATCTTCCAACTGTTGGTAGAATGCATGTTGAAGTTGAATCCTAGCATGCTGCTAGGGTTCTGGGATATAGTTGGACATCACATGCTGGAGTGCCATCATTGGATGCTGGCAGGGTTCCTACACATGATTCACACTGATACATACACACACATCAAAGTGGGTGTGGTGATGCAACATCTTTCAAACTGGTCGTAGAATGCATGTTGTAGTTAAATCCTAGCATGCTGCTAGGGTTCCTCGACATGGTTGGACACCACCTGCTGGAGTGGCATCATTGCATGTGTTCTTTTCCAAAACCACAATGATGCACACTGATCAACACACACATGCAATGACACTAGTGGATCCATGTGGTTTAGGAAAAGAACACACATGCAAAGACATCTTGTGTATCCATGTGGTTTATGAGAACAACACACATGAAATGACTCTAGTGGATCGATGTGGTTTTGGAAAAGAACACACATGCAATGACATCTAGTGGATCCATGTGGTTTATGAAAATTACACACATGAAATGACATTTAGTGGATCCATGTGGTTATGAAAAGAACACACATGGATTGAGTCTAGTGGATCCATATGGTTTAAGAAAAGAACACACATGCAATGACACTATTGGATCCATGTGGTTTATGAAAATAACACACATGCAATGACACTATTGGATCCATGTGGTTTATGAAAATAACACACATGCAATGAAACTAGTGTATCCATGTGGTTTATGAAAAACAGACATGCAATGACATCTAGTGGATCCATTTGGTTTATGAAAATAACACACATGGAGTGACTCTAGTGGATCCCTGTGGTTTAGGAAAATAACAGACATGCAATGACATAAGTGGATCCATGTGGTTTATGAAAAGAACACACATGCAATCACATCTAGTTGATCCTTATGGTTTATGAAAAGAACACACATGGAATGACTCTATTGAGCCATGTGGTTTATGAAAAGAACACACATGCAATGACATATAGTGGATCCATGTGATTTATGAAAAGAACACAGATGCAATGACATCTAGTGGATCCAATTCGATCCATGTGGTTTATGAGAAGAACACCACATGGTGGAGTGGCTTCATTGCATGTGTTATTTTCCAAAACCACAATGATGCAAACTGATACACACACATCCAAGTGGGTGTGGTGATGCAACATCTTTCAAAATGTTGCTAGAATGCATGTTCTAGTTGAATCCGAGCATGCTGCTAGGGTTCTTGGATAAAGTTGGACACCACATGCTGGAGTGCCATCATTGCATGATGGTAGGGTTCTTGCACATGATTCACACTGATACACACACATCCAAGTGGGTGTGGTGATGTAACATCTTTCAAACTGGTCATAGAATGCATGCTGTAGTTGATTCCTAGCATGTTGCTAGGGTTCCTAGACATGGTTGGACACCACATGCTTAGTGGCATGATTGCATGTGTTTTTTTCCAAAACCACAATGATGCCCAATGATACAAACACACATGAAGTGACACTAGTGGATCCATGTGGTTTAGGAAAAGAACACACATGCAATGACATCTAGTGTATCCATGTGGTTTTGGAAAAGAACACACATGTAATGACATCTACTGGATCCATGTGGTTTATGAAAAGAACACACATGAAATGACATTTAGTGGATCCATGTGGTTATGAAAAGAACACACATGGATTGAGTCTAGTGGATCCATATGGTTGAGGAAAAGAACCCACATGCAATGACACTAGTGGATCCATGTGGATTATGAAAATAACACACATGCAATGACATCTAGGGGATCCATGTGATTTATGAACAGAACACACATGCAATGACATCTAGTGGACCCATGTGGTTTATGAAAATAACACACATGGATTGACTTTATTGGATGCATATGGTTTATGAAAAGAACACACATGTAATGACATCTATTGGATCCATATGGATCCATGTGGTTTATGAGAAGAACACCACATGCTGGAGTGGCTTCATTGCATGTGTTCTCTTCCAAAATCACAATGATGCAAACTGATACACACACACATCCAAGTGGGTATGGTGATGCATCATCTTCCAACTGTTGGTAGAATGCATGTTGAAGTTGAATCCTAGCATGCTGCTAGGGTTCTGGAATATAGTTGGACATCACATGCTGGAGTGCCATCATTGGATGCTAGCAGGGTTCCTACACATGATTCACACTGATACATACACACACATCAAAGTGGGTGTGGTGATGCAACATCTTTCAAACTGGTCGTAGAATGCATGTTGTAGTTAAATCCTAGCATGCTGCTAGGGTTCCTCGACATGGTTGGACACCACCTGCTGGAGTGGCATCATTGCATGTGTTCTTTTCCAAAACCACAATGATGCAAACTGATCAACACACACATGCAATGACACTAGTAGATCCATGTGGTTTAGGAAAAGAACACACATGCAAAGACATCTTGTGTATCCATGTGGTTTATGAGAACAACACACATGAAATGACTCTAGTGGATCGATGTGGTTTTGGAAAAGAACACACATGCAATGACATCTAGTGGATCCATGTGGTTTATGAAAATTACACACATGAAATGACATTTAGTGGATCCATGTGGTTATGAAAAGAACACACATGGATTGAGTCTAGTGGATCCATATGGTTTAAGAAAAGAACACACATGCAATGACACTATTGGATCCATGTGGTTTATGAAAATAACACACATGCAATGACATCTAGGAGATTCATGTGATTTATGAAAAGAACACACATGCAATGAAATCTAGTGGATCCATTTGGTTTATGAAAAGAACACGCATGGAATGACTCTAGTGGAACCATGTGGCTTATGAAAAGAACACACATGCAATGCCATCTAGTGGAACCATGTGGTTTATGAAAAGAACACACATGGATTGACTTTAGTGGATCCATGTGGTTTATGAAAAGAACACACATGCAATGACATTTAGTGGATCCATGTAGTTTATGAAAAGAACACACATGCAATGACATTTAGTGGATCCATGTAGTTTATGAAAGGAACACACATGCAATGACATCCCGTGGATCCATGTGGTTTATGAAAAGAACACACATGCAATGACATCTAGTGGATCCATGTGTTTTATGAAAAGAACACACATAAAATGACATCAGTGGATCCATGTGGTTTACGAAAAGAACACCACATGCTGGAGTGGCATCATTGCATGTGTTATTTTCCAACACCATAATGATGCACACTAATACACACACACACATCCAATGACTCTAGTGGATCCATGTGGTTTATGAAAGGAACACACATGGAATGAATCTAGGGGATCCGTGTGGTTTATGAAAAGAACACACATGCTGGAGTGGCATCATTGCAATTGTTCTTTTCCAAATCCACAATAATGCACACTTAGACACACACACACATCCAAGTGGGTGTGGTAATGGAGCATATTTCGAATTGGCGTTAGAATGCATGTTGCGGTTATATCCCAACATGCTGTGGATTCCGCTGCTTGGTTCTTGTCTAGTTGGGGTACCTGGGGATCATCCCCCTGACACTAGCCCCCGAGCGCGTGTGGATTCCGCCCTTAGGAGAAATGTGCGCGTGCTCCTTCTTATTTTTGAACTTGTGCCCGGCTGTGCTTGGCGGTTGCGCTACTTGTGACGTCAGGGCTGATGTCAGCCACGCGCGCATGCGCCATCATTGCTCTGCGGCAGGCAGCGTAACGTCCCGTCGCACGTCGCCTCGGGGAACCACTGTCCGACGCTTCGGTTCCCGCTCCGGGATCTTCTGCGCATCTTGCTTCGGCACACGGGATCTGGGTGGCGGTTGGGGTGAGGGCTGTCCGGATGCTCGCCACGTAGCTCTGCTGATGGTTGCCCTTCCGGCCCTTTAAAGGGGCGCCGCGTGGGAGGCGGCTCCTTTCCTTTGCTCCCCCGCTGTAGTCTCATCTTCCATCGCGTGCTCCTGCTTCTGCGCCCTTGCCTTCTGCGTAGTAGCTCGCTGCGCCGCCCGCTCGTCGTCGTCGCTACGGGCCACCGCCACTCTTCTGTAGCCGCTCCTCCCTGTCAGCCGGAGATGGCCGCCGACCGCGGGGCTTGGTGCGGCTCCTCCGTCACCGAGGACCACATCGCGAAGTACCGTGCCACCCGCGTTCTTCCGCCGCAAGAGGAGGGTGGCGGTGCGGTTGGCGCTAGCAGGGGAGGTGTCGCCGCACCCAGCGGAGGGGGAGCGCGTCATTTTCCTCTCCCATTTGGCGCGCGGGTTCGCCCTCCCGGTGCACCCCTTTTTCTTGACGTTTCTCGCCTTCTTCGATCTCCGCCTCCACCACCTCGGCGCCAACGCAATCGGAACATTGGCGCATTTCATGGCGTTATGCGAGAGCTACATCGGGATCCAGCCGGATCTCGGGCTCTTCTGCCGG
The DNA here is from genome assembly GCA_910589775.1 of Avena eriantha. Lineage (NCBI taxonomy): Eukaryota > Viridiplantae > Streptophyta > Magnoliopsida > Poales > Poaceae > Avena > Avena eriantha. The sequence goes on from CAJUXJ010000961.1 coordinate 45,804, forward strand.
CTCTTCCGAGTCCAGCCGCAGGTGCAGTACACAAAGGGGCCGCTAGTCGTCTGCGGCGGAGCCTCCATCTACTCCTGCTCCCAATCCGGCTACCCCAAGTTCTTGCTTCAAGACACGGTACGGCTATGACAACAGTCGTACTTCTACGTCAAGAACGTCACCAACGTCGACCGGATCAATCTTCCGGCTTTCTAGGATGTCGAGTCCAGCCGGCAAAACTGGGAGTTGAAGTTCCATGGTGACAAGGCGGAGACGGACGCGATGCTGCAGCGCATGCGCTCCCTCGTCACCTGCCGGCTAACCGGCCTGGACATCACCCTCAGCTGGATGTCCCGGCTGATGATGCCGCTGCAGCAGCGAGCGCACAAAATGTGCTACTACTCCGGCCGGCTGGACCCGACCTGGCTGTCACGCCGCGATCCCCGCTACCACAACTTGAAGGAGTGGGTGTGGACGATCACAAAGGAGCGGCTGCCGGAGAACTAGAAGTTTTGTGTGGCACCCTACAACTGGGAGAACCGCGTGCCCCGGGTAAGTTCTTATAGCCGGAAACTTCATTTGCTCTTCCTGTGTTTTTTGTTCTGTCCGGCTGACTTCTTTTATTCGGCAGATCTTCGCTTGCATCCTACACGAGGAGGGTGAGGCTCCTCTTGAGGAGTTCACGCCTGACCTGCCCGAGCCGCGCGCTCGGCGGTCCGGCGAGGAGTCGGACGGGGATGGCGATGCCTTTCCCAACCGGAATGACGAGCCGGCTGCCGACCCGCACGCGGAGGTTCACGAGGAGGAGGAGGCCGCGCCGACCGTGGATCCGGCGACACGCTCCGCAACAGACGGCGAGGCAGGCGAGAGAGGATCCAGTCGTTCCGGCTCCCGCCGGCCCGTGACGGAGGAGCCGGTCTAGCACCCTGCCGCCGAGCCATCTTAGCCGAAAGAAGGGGCCGCCCCCAGTTGTGTCAGGGTATGTTCCTTCTCCCCCTTTTTCTTTCGGTGTTTTCTGTCTACTTCCATTTTTTCTTGTTTTCCTGACTTTGTTTTATTTGCCTTCTCCTCCTTCTTCTTAGCACATTGGTCTCTTTCGGAGCCGCGTGCCCGGCACGAGCGTCGACCGGGTCGCCGCCCCGTGCCCCGACTGCACCAGCCAGCGTCCCTCCTTCTTCGGCGGTGCTGCCTCTGCCTCCCCCTCAAGCTGAACCGGCTACCTCCGCCGAACCGGAAGGTCCCCAGCCGGAGGCAGAGTCCTCCCAGCCGGATGGCTCTTCTGCGGGCGCGCGAGAGGCTGCCAGCAAGGAGCTCGTCGTTGTTGGTGACGACAACTCCGACGAGGAGCCGGGGGAGGAGTGGAGGACGGCGGTAGTTGCTGCGAAGGAGTCTCTGGCTGGCAACACCGTGGATGACAACACTTTCTCCGCCACCTCGCTGTCGGACCTTGCCGCCACGCTCGAGCTGGCGGTGAAGGAGATCTGGCTGCTGGAGGCCACAGCCGGTGGGAACAGGTCGTTGGAGCAGAAGCTTGCTGCCGCCAACGGGACTTCCCAGAGTAAGTTTGCTTCACCCATCTTTGCTTTTTTACTGATAGCTGGTTTTGTTGCAGCCATCCTCGTGTGCGCTCAGCGCGAGACCGATCGCTTGAAGAAATCAAATGACTGGCTGAGCAAGTCCAATTCCACTCTGCGGCTGCAGAATAAGGATTGGCACGCGAGGGTAGACGGTCTGGAGGCCACCATCAAGGAGCGCGACGCCTCGCTCGCCAGCCGGATGAAGCCTTCACCCTTCTCGAGGCCCAGAACAAGGACCAAGAGAAGGAGATCAAACGGCTGGCGACCAAGGAGAAGGCTCTGGTGGAGGAGCTGATGCAGGTCAGCCACACAGCGAAGGGTAAGTTCCCTTTTCCGTCTTGTTTCTTTCCGGATCCGGTAGCCGGATCTGACCCTTTTTTCTGACAGCCTTTTACCTCGGCATAGACCTGCTGGCCTACAACCGGCTGCAGGAGAACTGGCCAGGAGCGCAGCCGATGGCCCAGGAGCTCATCGTCCTTCTTGGCGAAGAAGCTGCCAAGCTTCGTCAAGCGGCGCGGGATGTCTTCTCCTTCATGTGGTCGGAGGCTCCGGTTCTGGAGACGATGGCGCAACTGGCTGCGAAGGTGGGAGAGGTACCGGCTATGATGGACCGGTTGCGGGACTTGGTGGCGCGAGCCGGAGCGGAGATGGCTCTGGCCCTCATGCTCTCCTGGTACAAGGACGCCCACGTCAAGAAGATCGACGGTGGCTTCCGTGCCGGAGCCGATCTTGCCGCCATTCGCCAAGCCCATCCGGAGCTCCACGGATCCACCATCAAGATCGCCGACTACGTGGATCCCGACGAGGTGCTCACCGACTCGGAGTCCGTCGGTACTCCTGATGTGGAGGGCCCGATGCCGCCGTCCACTGGCGCTGGAACCGGATCGAGCTTCGTGCCGCCTCCTCCGCCCGAAGCTTCCGCCGGCCAAGATCTTCCTCACGGCAAGGGTCCTGCCGCTTAGTCACTGCCCCGGGATGCCGGGTGTATTTGTCTTGTCTTGGATATGCGTAAAACTTGTCTATCTGTACCGGCTATCTCTGATGCCGGGTAACTTGTGGGAGCTTCTTCTCCCTTTTGCTTGTTAATGTTGAACTCTTGAGTTTCCTTTAACTTGTGCCTTGAATTTTCTTTTGATATTTTGCCGGCTTACTTTGTCCGGCTAACTTTGTCCCGCTACGCCCCTTTAGCCGGGGGAACTACCATTCTAGTGGGGGCGCGCGAGCGCACCCACTGGGTGTAGCCCCCGAGATTCGGAGTAGCTGGCGTAGCTAGGTGCTTCGAATCTTCCTTATTTTTCCCAAGTCCTCTAACTTTCCCCGATTAGGCTCGCTTTAGTCGGCTACTTTTCGCTGACTGAACGCCTTCAGCCGGGGGAACTAACATTCCAGTGGGGGCGCGCGAGCGCACCCACTGGGTGTAGCCCCCGAGATTCGGAGAAGCAGGAGTAGCCAGGTGCTTCGAATCTTTCTTGTCTTCTCTTGCTCCTGCCCTTTTCCTCACCTGGGCTCCAAATGGCCGGCTAAACGCCCTTAGCCAGTCAGGAACTACAAGATTCCACTAGGGGCACGCGAGCGCACCCAGTGGGTGTAGCCCCCGAAATTCGGAGCGCTTGATGAAGGCAAGGACTTCGAATCTTCTCCCCTCTTCCTGAATTTCGAATCAAGGTAGTCGGACAAGAATGTACATACACATACACACATGTCCTCATAGGTTAGTAGGTTAGTCTGCCAAATTGTAGCCGGAAAACGGCTTGTTTTTTCGAAAACTAGCTTGTGCCTCTCTAGACACTTAGTCGCTTTCCCGTGTGCTCTGTTGTTTTCGCTGCGTCCTTGCCGGGCAACTAGGTTGCGGTCTGCAGCCGGAATCGAAGGAAGCTGACAGTACATTGCGCACGGTAAAACGGCTTAGAAGCTGGATTGGTTCGAGCCAGTCGCAGGGCCGGGGCGCCCGGTCTGTTGTGTCTCCTCCCCGTTTTTCGTGTGGGATGCCTCGGGATTTTGCTCTTGCTAGCCGGACAGCCGGGTTGCGGTCTGTAGCTGAGATGAAGAGTGGGCCTCTGACATCGTCACACACTACTCAGCTGGTGTGTTGACTTAGCAGGCCGGGATAGCCGGCGAGCCCCTGGGTAGGGGTTGCCAGGGCCAGAAAATTTGAACCGGAAAACAGATGCACACATATTTCTAGCAAGGAGCCCCCGAGATTCTCGTAGGGGTCTGCATTTTCATTCATGAGGTTTGAAGGATACATACACTGCCCGACAACTAGGTGTAAAACGGGCGCAGTAGGGCCACGTTCTAGGGACGCTCGGTCTCCTCGTCTGATTTGTCCATCTTGTTCTTGCGTGGCTGCTGCGTGTCGATGAGGTAGTAGGAGTCGTTGGGCAGTGCCCGGCTGATGATGAAGGGGCCCTCCCAGGGGGCGACAGCTTGTGCATGCCCTTCGTGTCTTGCACCAGCGGGAGAACCAGGTCGCCCTCGCGGAATGCGACCGGGCGGATCCGGCTTGAATGGTAGCGACGTAGTCGCTGCTGGTACAGGGCTGATCTGGACAAGGCCAGCTCGCGGGCCTCCTCCAGGAGGTCCACTCCGTCCTCCCACGCCTCCTGGTTGGGTTTTTCATCGTACAGGAGCCTGCGTGGGGAGTCGAACTCGATGTCGGCGGAGAGGACGGCTTCCGATCCGTAGACCAAGAAGAACGGCGTGTAACCGGTTGACCTATTTGGCATGGTGCGGAGGCTCTAGAGCACAACCGGAAGTTCTTCGATCCAACATCCGGGTGACCGCTCCAATGGCTTGATGAGGCGTGGCTTGATGTCGGCTAGCACCAAGCCGTTTGCTCTTTTGACTTGTCCGTTGGACTGTGGGTGTGCGACGGAGGCGAGGTCCAGCCGGATGCCCTTGTTGCTGCAGAACCGGGCGAAGGCCCCCTTGGAGAAGTTCATGCCGTTGTCGGTGATGATGCTGTTGGGGTAGCCAAAGCGGTTGATGATGTCGGTGAAGAAGGTAACGACTGTCGCCCCATCCAGCTTTCGGATAGGCTTGGCCTCGATCCACTTTGTGAACTTGTCCACCGCTACCAGTAGGTGGGTCATGCCCGCACGTGCTCGCTTGAAGGGGCCAACCATGTCAAGGTCCCAAACTACAAAGGGCCAGGTGATCGGTATGGTCTTGAGCACCGAAGTTTGCATGTGCCTAAGCTGCCCGAAACGTTGGCACCCATTGCAGGCGCGGACCAGCTGCTCAGCATCCTCGAGGGCGGTGGGCAAATAGAAACCATGGCAGAATGCCTTGGCAAATATCGCCCTTGACGAAGCGTGATGCCCGCACAAGCCCTGGTGGATATCCCTGAGTAGCCGGTAGCCCGTGTCCACGTCGACGCATCTTTGGAAAATGTCGGATACGCTGCGCTTGTACAGTTCGTCGTTGATGATGGTGTACGTGTGCGCGCGGCGCCGGATTTGCTTGGCCTCCACCTCGTCATCCGAAAGTTCTCCATTGGCGATGTAGTCCATGAAGGGCTATGCCCAGGGTGGCACTTCTCGAATGACGAGGACGCTCCCGTCCTCCGGTTGACGGACGTCGGGGGGTCGTCCGGGTGGCGTACCCAGGACGGCACCCCCCGAGCTGCTTGACAAACCGGCAGCCCCGGGCCCTGTGAGCCGGAGGGCACTGCTTTGCCAGAGTTGGTGCGGGTCTTCTTTTTTGGCGGCTCTGTCGGCTCCGCTTCTGCCGCTCCGTGAGCCAGAGCGCTCCCTGCGCAGGTGATGGAGTCCGACTCCGGTGACGGGTTGATGGACGGCTTGCGTAGGTGCTCCAAGGAGACCCCAGGTGGCATCGCCTGCCTGGTGGATCCGATCTTGGAGAGCGCGTCGGCTGCCTCATTGTTGACGCGAGGGACGTGGTGGAATTCACATCCATCAAAGGAGGCGCTGAGCTTCTGGATGTGGAACCGGTAGAGGGCCATGTTTGCATCTCTAGCGTCCCATTCTCCGGACACTTGCTGCACCACCAGATCCGAATCACCGAAGCACAGGATCCGGTTGACGCCGATCTCCTTGGCTAGCCGGAGTCCGTGCACCAATGCCTCGTATTCGGCTACGTTGTTGGAGGCCTTGAAGTGGATCCGTAGTACGTACTCCAACCGGTCCCCCTTGGGCGAGGAGAGCACGATGCCGGCTCCCAAGCCCCCGAGCATCTTCGACCCGTCGAAGTGCATCTTCCAGTGGTCCGAATCCGAACTGGTGGGAGGTACTGGGTCTCAGCCCAGTCGACGAGGAAGTCCGCCAATGCCTGCGACTTGATCGTGAGCCGGGGTTCGTATTGGATGGAGTAGGAAGCGAGCTCGATGGCCCATTTGGCGACTCGGCCGGTGGCGTCTCTATTGCCAATGATTTCCGAAAGGGGTGCCGTGCACACGACCTTAATCGGATGCTCCTGGAAGTAGTGCTTGAGCTTCTTGCATGCCAGGTACACGCCGTAGCACATCTTCTGGTAGTGGGGGTAGTTCTGCTTGGAGAGGGAGAGAACCTCGCTGAGGTAGTAGACGGGTCTTTGAACCGGCTGAGCCTTGCCTTCCTCGGGGCGCTCCACCACCAGGACGACGCAGACAACCCGGCTGATGGCTGCTATATAGAGCAACATCGGCTCCTTGCTAGCCGACGTGGCTAGAACCGGCACTGTGGATAGCATGCGCTTGAGGTCATGAAATGCGGTGTCGGCTTGCGGACGAAACAACTGAGGGAAGCCAGGGATCCGGTGAACTTTTGGACTCAAAGCAGGTTCCTGGGCGGCCACATTCTCGCGATGGCCGCGATATTCTCCGGGTTTGCCTCGATGCCTCACTGTGATACGAGGAAACCGAGGAGCTGACCGAATGGCACTCCGAAGACGCACTTCTCCAGGTTCAGCTTCATCCGGTACTAGCGGAGGTTTCCAAATGTGTCTCCCAGATCCTCGAGGAGGGTGCGCTTTTCCTTGGTCTTGATGACCACGTCGTCCACGTCAGCATGCACGTTTCGGCCTATCTACAAGTGCAAGCATTTCTACATGCATCGCTGATAGGTGGCGCCTGCATTCTTTAGGCCAAAAGGCATGTTACATAACAGAAAGCCCCGTAGGGGGCGATAAATGATGTCTTAATCTGATCACCCGGGTTTAGCCGGATCTGATTGTACCCGTAATAGCAATCTAGAAAAGACAACAAATCACAGCCGGCCGTGGAATCGATGACTTGGTCGATACGGGGCAAGGCGAAGGGGTCTTTCGAGCACGCCTTGTTCAGGCTGGTGTAGTCGATACACATGCGCCAGGTCTTGTTCTTCTTCAGCACCAGGACTGGGTTCGCCAACCAGTCCGGGTGGTATACTTCCATGATGAACCCGACTGCAAGGAGCCGGGTGATCTCGTCACCGATTATCTTCCGCTTCTCCTCAGCGAACCGGCGCAGAGGTTTCTTGACCGGCTTGGCATCCGGATGCACATGGAGTGAGTGCTCGGCGAACTCCGTCGGCACACCCGGCATGTCCTTGGGGGACCATGCGAAGATGTCCCGATTCTCACGGAGGAAGTCGACGAGCGCGCCTTCCTATTTGCTGTCCAAGCCGGCACCAATGGTGACGAACTTAGTCGGGTCAGAGGGGTCGAGCGGGATCCTCTTCGTCTCCTTTGCCGGCTAGAAAGCTCCTTCTCCAGCCGGTTTGCTGCTAGCCGGTATGTCCTGCTAGGCCATGGCCACATTGCGCATGATCATGCGCTTTTCTTCGGCTATGATGAGGGCCTCTGCCAGTTTGGAACCGGCTGAGGCGCACTCCATCGACCACCTGAAGCAGCCGGCGATGGTGATCACGCCGTGGTGTCCCGGCATCTTCGTCTTGAGGTACGCATAGTGGGGGACGGCAATGAACTTGGCGAGGGTGGGGCGCCCGAGGAGAGCATGGTAGGAGCTCGTTAGGTTTACCACCTCGAACCAGATTGGTTCGCAGCAGAAGTTCTCCTCGGTCCCGAAGATGACGTCTAGCTAGATTTTCCCCAGCGGGGCGCAGGCTGGCCCTGGCAGTACGCCATGGAACATCGTGGTAGTCGGGCACAGGTCACTCTCACGAATGCCTAGCTTCTCTAGCAAGGACTGGTAGAGGAGGTTGAGGCTGCTGCCTCCGTCGATGAGGACGCGCGGGAATCGGCAGGTACGCGCGTTGGAGACGATGAGGGGGTTGAGCACCATGGCGTAGTCCCCGGGAGTCGGCAGATGCTCAGGCTGGACTGCCCGGCTCCAGGTGATGGTAGTTTCCGACCAGTTCAAGTACTGGGGGGCCAGAGAGACGATGGCATTGACCTCCTGGGAGCGTCGCCTGCGGCTGTGCTTGTCGTCCTGCTCTGTCTCGAAGATGTGGTAGGCGGCGTGCGGCTGGGGGTAGTCGTTGGTGTTGTTGTCGTCGTTGCCGTTGTTACCATCATTGCTGGCTCCTCTAGCCGGTGGTGGAGGTCCACCTGGAGGGGGAGGGGGAGACGAGGTTGGTTGCCCTGGTCCTTTAGCTGGCGGGTCCAGCTGCAGTTCCGGGTGGTGTGCGTAGCCGGTTTGAAGGGACCTCTATGCCACTTGCACGGGCCGTCAAACATCTGGTCGAAGGTGAGCCGTGGCTTCTGCCTTCTTGCCTCATTAGCCAGCGCGTCGGGCGCGCCCTCCACAGCATTGACCTGCCGCGTGTGGTAGCGAGGCTTCTGTTGTCTGGCCTGGCGGTCCCCATGGAACTGGGTGTCGTTGCCGTGGCATCGGGAGGATCCGGCTTCCCTAGCCGGATTGCTTGGTCGGTTGCGAGCCGGCTCCGTAGGGGTCGGACGGCCGTTCGCGTTTACTCGGAGGGGCTTCTTCATGGCGGCATCTGCCATGGCATACTAGTCCACGACCGTCATGAGCTCTGCCTTGGTTTTCGGCTCATCACACAGTAGCCGGTGGCGAAGCATGGTGCCTTCCCGGCAACCCTCGATGAAGAAACTGATGGCTTGGCTCTCAAGGATGCCCTCGCAGGTGTTGCGCAGCTCCGTCCACTTGGCGAGGTACTCGCAGTCGGTCTCGCGGTCACCCTGGACGCACAAGGCCAGGTCGCGCGAGCGCCCTGGATGTTTGTATGTGCCGTTGAAGTTGCGGACGAACACCTTCTCGAAGTCAGGCCAGGCGTTGATGCTGTTGGGCGCAAGGCTGTTGAGCCACGTCCTTGCCGATCCGGTTAGCATGAGCGGGACGTAGCGCACGACTATGCGCTTGTTCCCATGGGCGATGTCGATTGCTGTAGCGTAGTCGGTCAACCAGTCTTCCGGCTTCATGCTGCTGTCGTACTTGGGGGTGACCCTGGGTAGGGAGAATTTGTCCGGAAACGGCTCGTTTCGGATGCGGGGACCGAAACAAACTGGACCGGTAGAGTCTTCCTCCTCCGTGACGCGGGCTTGAGTGAGGAGCTCGATGCGGTCACGGGCATCAGGACAATCCGGGTTGCGCGCTCTCACCTGGCCCGAGAGACGGGAACCGGCTGGTCTGGACCCTCCGGTTGGTGGAGGCGGAGGCAGTGGGTTGCTGTTCACCGTCTTCTCCTAGCGCGGCTGGCCCCTGTTGCCAGAGCTGCGACGCCTGCTGCGGGCCCTAGCCGGCTAAGGGGAGGACGCCTGCTGGGTGTAGCTTGCTCCCCCTGGAGTAGCTGGGTTCCTCCTGCATCTGCCGGTTAGCATCCGCCTGTTCATCCGCGATGCGGAGGAGCTCCTGCATGCGAGCATGCTGGCGGGCTCGCTCCTCGCCCTCCAGTCTGGGGAGTTCTTCTGCCGTGGCTCGTGCCACGCGCAGGTTCTTGATGAGCGTGCTGTAGGTGGGATGGATGAGGGCGGGTGCGGGATCCGGCTCCCCATCCTTCTCCATCCTACCGCCTAGCTCGCCGCCCCGGCACAGCACCTGGCCACGCCGGCTTGGCTCCATGGTAGTCGGACTGAAGCCGTGCGCGCGGTCATACTCATGCCAGGTGATCTCCAGTTGCTTGTGGGCTGCCACCAGCTCCATGGCCTCCTGGAGGAGGATCTGTCTCTCCATGGTGAAGTTGGCCTCTGCCTCCTCCGGGTTATCCCCGAGGTTAACCGACGTCAGGAGCCGATCGATGGCGTCCTCCACCGGGTTCTGAGGCTACGGAGGAGCAGATGTTCCGACCTCGTCCGCGCCTCTCTCCCCTGGCTGGTGGGGGTGAGAGCCGGAGCTGGCCATCATGACCTCCACGCCGCAGGATGCGGCGGAGGCGCTACCGCCTAGGCGTGGTAGCTCCGTGACAAAGACGATTTCCCTAGGGAAACGCTCTAAGACGGTGGCGACGTAGACAGGGAGGTCGCCGAATAGCAGGATGGTTCCGTTCGCCGGGAAGGAGGTTCCGGCGAAGCAGGAGGCATTGTCGATGACGCAGTCAAATTTTCCGAGCGTGAGCATCAGGCCGGAGGCCACGCGCTCACCGGCTGAAGTGCGGGGTCCCGTGCGGAATGTGACTCTGGTCGAAGCCATCTGCCCCACGGTGGGCGCCAACTATCGTTGTATTGGGAACGGTAGTACCTGAAGAGGTTACATAGAGGTGTGGGGACTAGCAGGGAAGCTATCGACAGCGTCCGCAGGCGGGATTGGATACAAGCAAGCGTAGCTAGACGCAGGAGGTACCCAGGTTCGGAGTCCTCGCGGTGAGGTAAAACTCCTACTCCTGCCTGATCTGACTATGGGGAATATACCAACTACAAGTGCTCCTCGAGCTGTATTTGGTAGCTACTGCCTTAAATGCTAAGAGACCAACCCTTTCTACTGAGGCCTTGCCTCTCCTTATATAAGCAGAGAGGCAGCGGTCTTACTGGCCAATCCGACTGGCGAGCCCCACAGGCGGGTCCCAGTCGGCTGGTCATCTACAGTATCCCGTATGGCATGTCACGTCCGAGTGTGAGCGGTATGGCTGTCGTGGGCACAGTGGACGTCGTGCGAGCCTGTCGTCAGCATCGGGCCACCGTTCCCACGTCATCCTCGCAAAGTCTTTGGTATGGCCGGGTAGTTGCCAGTCTTGTCATCGTACAGGGCGTATTGTGCATTGATATGCACGTCGTCCTGTCTCACTGATTGGGTCCGGCTACGTCGTCGTAGCTGGCTACTTCTTGCTGATCCGGCTACCGCACGGTAGCCGGCCTGTCCTGCCCTGTCCGGCTGTGCTTGGTTAGCTGGACGCGATCCGACTACTTGGTTCTTGTCCGGTTGGGGTACCTGGGGATCATCCCCCTGACATGGTGTATGAAATGAACGCACATACAATGACATCTAGTGGATCCATGTGTTTTATGAAAATAACACACATGCAATGACATTAGTGGATCCATGTGGTTTATGAAAAGAACACCACATGCTGGAGTGGCATCATTGCATGTGTTCTTTTACAAAACCACAATGATGCACACTAATACGCACACGCATCCAATGACTGTAGTGGATCCATGTGGTTTATGAAAAGAACACACATGCAATGACATCTAGAGGTTCCACGTGGTTTATGAAAAGAACACACATGCAATTACATATAGTGGATCCATGTGGTTTATGAAGAGAACTCACATGCAATGACATCTAGTAGATCCAATCAGATCCATGTGGTTTATGAGAAGAACACCACATGCTGTAGTGGCTTCATTGCATGTGTTCTTTTCCAAAACCACAATGATGCAAACTGATACAAACACATCCAAGTGGGTGTGGTGATGCAGCATCTTTCAAACTGTTGGTAGAATGCATGTTGCAGTTAAATCCTAGCATGCTGCTAGGGTTCCTGGATATAGTTGGACACCACATGCTGGAGTGGCATCATTGCATGCTGCTAGGGTTCCTGCACATGATTCACACTGATACACACACATCCAAGTGGGTGGGCTGATGCAGCATCTTTCATACTGGTCGTAGAATGCATGCTTCAATTAAATCCTAGCATGCTGCTAAGGTTCCTATACATGGTTGGACACCACATGCTAGGGTGGCATCATTGCATGTGTTCTTTTCAAAAACCACAATGATGCACACTAATACACACACAGACATCCAATGACTCTAGTGGATTCATGTGGTTTACGAAAAGAACACACATGCAATGACATCTAGTGGATCCATCTGGTTTATGAAAAGAACACACATGGATTTACTTTAGTGGATCCCTATGGTTTATGAAAAGAACACACATGCAATGACATCTAGTGGATCCATGTGGATTATGAAATGAACATACATGCAATGACATTTAGTGAATCCAAGTGGTTGATGAAAATAACACACATGGAATGACCCTAGTGGATCCATGTGGTTTAGGAAAAGGACACATATGAAATGACATCTAGTGGATCCATGTGGTTTATGAAATGAACACACATGCAATGACATGTAGTGGATCCATGTGTTTTATGAAAATAACACACATGCAATGACATTAGTGGATCCATGTGGTTTATGAAAAGAACACCACATGCTGGAGTAGCATCATTGCATGTGTTCTTTTCCAAAACCACAATGATGCACACTAATACACACACGCATCCAATGACTGTAGTGGATCCATGTGGTTTATGAAAAGAACACACATGCAATGACATCTAGAGGTTCCACGTGGTTTATGAAAAGAACACACATGCAATTACATATAGTGGATCCATGTGGTTTATGAAGAGAACTCACATGCAATGACATCTAGTAGATCCAATCAGATCCATGTGGTTTATGAGAAGAACACCACATGCTGTAGTGGCTTCATTGCATGTGTTCTTTTCCAAAACCACAATGATGCAAACTGATACAAACACATCCAAGTGGGTGTGGTGATGCAGCATCTTTCAAACCGTTGGTAGAATGCATGTTGCAGTTAAATCCTAGCATGCTGCTAGGGTTCCTGGATATAGTTGGACACCACATGCTGGAGTGGCATCATTGCATGCTGCTAGGGTTCCTGCACATGATTCACACTGATACACACACATCCAAGTGGGTGGGGTGATGCAGCATCTTTCAAACTGGTCGTAGAATGCATGCTGCAATTAAATCCTAGCATGCTGCTAAGGTTCCTATACATGGTTGGACACCACATGCTAGGGTGGCATCATTGCATGTGTTCTTTTCAAAAACCACAATGATGCACACTAATACACACACAGACATCCAATGACTCTAGTGGATTCATGTGGTTTACGAAAAGAACACACATGCAATGACATCTAGTGGATCCATCTGGTTTATGAAAAGAACACACATGGATTTACTTTAGTGGATCCCTATGGTTTATGAAAAGAACACACATGCAATGACATCTAGTGGATCCATGTGGATTATGAAATGAACATACATGCAATGACATTTAGTGCATCCAAGTGGTTGATGAAAATAACACACATGGAATGACCCTAGTGGATCCATGTGGTTTAGGAAAAGGACACATATGAAATGACATCTAGTGGATCCATGTGGTTTATGAAATGAACACACATGCAATGACATCTAGTGGATCCATGTGTTTTATGAAAATAACACACATGCAATGACATTAGTGGATCCATGTGGTTTATGAAAAGAACACCACATGCTGGAGTAGCATCATTGCATGTGTTCTTTTCCAAAACCACAATGATGCACACTAATACACACACGCATCCAATGACTGTAGTGGATCCATGTGGTTTATGAAAAGAACACACATGCAATGACATCTAGAGGTTCCACGTGGTTTATGAAAAGAACACACATGCAATTACATATAGTGGATCCATGTGGTTTATGAAGAGAACTCACATGCAATGACATCTAGTAGATCCAATCAGATCGATGTGGTTTATGAGAAGAACACCACATGCTGTAGTGGCTTCATTGCATGTGTTCTTTTCCAAAACCACAATGATGCAAACTGATACAAACACATCCAAGTGGGTGTGGTGATGCAGCATCATTCAAACCGTTGGTAGAATGCATGTTGCAGTTAAATCCTAGCATGCTGCTAGGGTTCCTGGATATAGTTGGACACCACATGCTGGAGTGGCACCATTGCATGCTGCTAGGGTTCCTGCACATGATTCACACTGATACACACACATCCAAGTGGGTGGGGTGATGCAGCATCTTTCAAACTGGTCGTAGAATGCATGCTTCAATTAAATCCTAGCATGCTGCTAAGGTTCCTATACATGGTTGGACACCACATGCTAGGGTGGCATCATTGCATGTGTTCTTTTCAAAAACCACAATGATGCACACTAATACACACACAGACATCCAATGACTCTAGTGGATTCATGTGGTTTACGAAAAGAACACACATGCAATGACATCTAGTGGATCCATCTGGTTTATGAAAAGAACACACATGGATTTACTTTAGTGGATCCCTATGGTTTATGAAAAGAACACACATGCAATGACATCTAGTGGATCCATGTGGATTATGAAATGAACATACATGCAATGACATTTAGTGCATCCAAGTGGTTGATGAAAATAACACACATGGAATGACCCTAGTGGATCCATGTGGTTTAGGAAAAGGACACATATGAAATGACATCTAGTGGATCCATGTGGTTTATGAAATGAACACACATGCAATGACATCTAGTGGATCCATGTGTTTTATGAAAATAACACACATGCAATGACATTAGTGGATCCATGTGGTTTATGAAAAGAACACCACATGCTGGAGTAGCATCATTGCGTGTGTTCTTTTCCAAAACCACAATGATGCACACTAATACACACACGCATCCAATGACTGTAGTGGATCCATGTGGTTTATGAAAAGAACACACATGCAATGAGATCTAGAGGTTCCACGTGGTTTATGAAAAGAACACACATGCAATTACATATAGTGGATCCATGTGGTTTATGAAGAGAACTCACATGCAATGACATCTAGTAGATCCAATCAGATCCATGTGGTTTATGAGAAGAACACCACATGCTGTAGTGGCTTCATTGCATGTGTTCTTTTCCAAAACCACAATGATGCAAACTGATACAAACACATCCAAGTGGGTGTGGTGATGCAGCATCTTTCAAACCGTTGGTAGAATGCATGTTGCAGTTAAATCCTAGCATGCTGCTAGGGTTCCTGGATATAGTTGGACACCACATGCTGGAGTGGCATCATTGCATGCTGCTAGGGTTCCTGCACATGATTCACACTGATACACACACATCCAAGTGGGTGGGGTGATGCAGCATCTTTCAAACTGGTCGTAGAATGCATGCTGCAATTAAATCCTAGCATGCTGCTAAGGTTCCTATACATGGTTGGACACCACATGCTAGGGTGGCATCATTGCATGTGTTCTTTTCAAAAACCACAATGATGCACACTAATACACACACAGACATCCAATGACTCTAGTGGATTCATGTGGTTTACGAAAAGAACACACATGCAATGACATCTAGTGGATCCATCTGGTTTATGAAAAGAACACACATGGATTTACTTTAGTGGATCCCTATGTTTTATGAAAAGAACACACATGCAATGACATCTAGTGGATCCATCTGGATTATGAAATGAACATACATGCAATGACATTTAGTGAATCCAAGTGGTTGATGAAAATAACACACATGGAATGACCCTAGTGGATCCATGTGGTTTAGGAAAAGGACACATATGAAATGACATCTAGTGGATCCATGTGGTTTATGAAATGAACACACATGCAATGACATCTAGTGGATCCATGTGTTTTATGAAAATAACACACATGCAATGACATTAGTGGATCCATGTGGTTTATGAAAAGAACACCACATGCTGGAGTAGCATCATTGCATGTGTTCTTTTCCAAAACCACAATGATGCACACTAATACACACACGCATCCAATGACTGTAGTGGATCCATGTGGTTTATGAAAAGAACACACATGCAATGACATCTAGAGGTTCCACGTGGTTTATGAAAAGAACACACATGCAATTACATATAGTGGATCCATGTGGTTTATGAAGAGAACTCACATGCAATGACATCTAGTAGATCCAATCAGATCCATGTGGTTTATGAGAAGAACACCACATGCTGTAGTGGCTTCATTGCATCTGTTCTTTTCCAAAACCACAATGATGCAAACTGATACAAACACATCCAAGTGGGTGTGGTGATGCAGCATCTTTCAAACCGTTGGTAGAATGCATGTTGCAGTTAAATCCTAGCATGCTGCTAGGGTTCCTGGATATAGTTGGACACCACATGCTGGAGTGGCATCATTGCATGCTGCTAGGGTTCCTGCACATGATTCACACTGATACACACACATCCAAGTGGGTGGGGTGATGCAGCATCTTTCAAACTGGTCGTAGAATGCATGCTGCAATTAAATCCTAGCATGCTGCTAAGGTTCCTATACATGGTTGGACACCACATGCTAGGGTGGCATCATTGCATGTGTTCTTTTCAAAAACCACAATGATGCACACTAATACACACACAGACATCCAATGACTCTAGTGGATTCATGTGGTTTACGAAAAGAACACACATGCAATGACATCTAGTGGATCCATCTGGTTTATGAAAAGCACACACATGGATTTACTTTAGTGGATCCCTATGGTTTATGAAAAGAACACACATGCAATGACATCTAGTGGATCCATGTGGATTATGAAATGAACATACATGCAATGACATTTAGTGCATCCAAGTGGTTGATGAAAATAACACACATGGAATGACCCTAGTGGATCCATGTGGTTTAGGAAAAGGACACATATGAAATGACATCTAGTGGATCCATGTGGTTTATGAAATGAACACACATGCAATGACATCTAGTGGATCCATGTGTTTTATGAAAATAACACACATGCAATGACATTAGTGGATCCATGTGGTTTATGAAAAGAACACCACATGCTGGAGTAGCATCATTGCATGTGTTCTTTTCCAAAACCACAATGATGCACACTAATACACACACGCATCCAATGACTGTAGTGGATCCATGTGGTTTATGAAAAGAACACACATGCAATGACATCTAGAGGTTCCACGTGGTTTATGAAAAGAACACACATGCAATTACATATAGTGGATCCATGTGGTTTATGAAGAGAACTCACATGCAATGACATCTAGTAGATCCAATCAGATCCATGTGGTTTATGAGAAGAACACCACATGCTGTAGTGGCTTCATTGCATGTGTTCTTTTCCAAAACCACAATGATGCAAACTGATACAAACACATCCAAGTGGGTGTGGTGATGCAGCATCTTTCAAACCGTTGGTAGAATGCATGTTCAGTTAAATCCTAGCATGCTGCGAGGGTTCCTGGATATAGTTGGACACCACATGCTGGAGTGGCATCATTGCATGCTGCTAGGGTTCCTGCACATGATTCACACTGATACACACACATCCAAGTGGGTGGGGTGATGCAGCATCTTTCAAACTGGTCGTAGAATGCATGCTGCAATTAAATCCTAGCATGCTGCTAAGGTTCCTATACATGGTTGGACACCACATGCTAGGGTGGCATCATTGCATGTGTTCTTTTCAAAAACCACAATGATGCACACTAATACACACACAGACATCCAATGACTCTAGTGGATTCATGTGGTTTACGAAAAGAACACACATGCAATGACATCTAGTGGATCCATCTGGTTTATGAAAAGAACACACATGGATTTACTTTAGTGGATCCCTATGGTTTATGAAAAGAACACACATGCAATGACATCTAGTGGATCCATGTGGATTATGAAATGAACATACATGCAATGACATTTAGTGCATCCAAGTGGTTGATGAAAATAACACACATGGAATGACCCTAGTGGATCCATGTGGTTTAGGAAAAGGACACATATGAAATGAGATCTAGTGGATCCATGTGGTTTATGAAATGAACACACATGCAATGACATCTAGTGGATCCATGTGTTTTATGAAAATAACACACATGCAATGACATTAGTGGATCCATGTGGTTTATGAAAAGAACACCACATGCTGGAGTAGCATCATTGCATGTGTTCTTTTCCAAAACCACAATGATGCACACTAATACACACACGCATCCAATGACTGTAGTGGATCCATGTGGTTTATGAAAAGAACACACATGCAATGACATCTAGAGGTTCCACGTGGTTTATGAAAAGAACACACATGCTAGAGTGGTATCATTGCATATGTTCTTTTCCAAATCCACAATGATGCACACTTATACACACAGACACACATCCAAGTGGGTGTGTTGATGGAGCATCTTTCAAACTGGCCTTAGAATGCGTGTTGCAGTTATATCCCAGCATGCTGCTAGGGTTCCTGGACATGGTTGGACACTACATGCTAGAGTGGCATCATTGCATGTGTTCTTTTCCTAAAACCACAATGATGCACACTAACACATACACACCTCCAAGTGGGTGTGCTGATGTAGTATCTTTTAAACTGTTGGTAGAATGCATGCTGAAGTTGAATCCCAGCATGCTGCTAGGGTTCCTGGACATGTTTGGACTCCACATGCTGGAGTGGCATCATTGCATGTGTTCTTTTCCAAAACTACAATGATGCATACTGATACACACACATGAAATGATACTAGTGTATCCATTTGATTTATGAAAAGAACATACATGCAATGACATCTAGTTGTTCCATGTGGTTTATGAAAAGAACACATATGCAATGACATCTAGTGGATCCATGTGGTTTATGAAGAAAACACACATGTAGTGACATCTAGTGGATCCATGTGGTTTATGAAAAGAACACACATGGAATGACATCTAGTGGATACATCTGGTTTATGGAGAGAACACAAATGCAATGACATCTAGTGGATCCGTGTGGTTTATGAAAAGAACACACATGCAACATGCAATGACATCTAGTGGTTCCATGTGGTTTATGAAAAGAATACACATGCAATGACATCTAGTGGATCCGTGTGGTTATGAAAAGAACACACATGCAATGACATCTAGTGGATCCATGAGGTTTATGAAAAGAACCCATATGCAATGACATCTAGTGTATCCATGTGGTTTATGAAAAGAACACACATGCAATGACATCTAGTGGATCCATGTGGTTTATGAAAAGAATACACATGCAATGACATCAGTGGATCCATGTGGTTGATGAAATGAACGCTCATGCAATGACATACAGTAGATGCATGTGGTTTATGAAAAGAACACACATGCAATGACATCAGTAGATCCATGTGGTTTATGAAATGAACACACATGCAATGGAATCTAGTGGATCCATGTGGTTTGTGAAAAGAACACCACTTGCTGGAGTGGCATCATTGCATGTGTTCTTTTCCAAAACCACAATGATGCATACTAATACACACACATCCAATTACTCTAGTGGATCAATGTGGTTTATGAAAAGAACACACATGCAATGACATCTAGTGGATCCATGTGGTTTATAAAAATAACACACATGGAATGACCCTAATGGATCCACGTGGTTTAGGAACATGACACATATGCAATGACATCTAGTGGATCCAAGTGGTTTATGAAAAGAACACACTTGCAATGACATCTAGTCGATCTATGTGGTTTATGAAAAGAACACACATGGAATGACTCTAGCGGATCCATGTGGTTTATGAAAAGAACACACATGCTGGAGTGGCATCATTGCATGTGTTCTTTTCCAAAACCACAATGATGCACACTTATACACACACACACATCCAATTACTCTAGTGGATCAATGTGGTTTAAGAAAAGAACACACATGCAATGACATCTAGTGGATCAATGTGGTTTATGAAAAGAACACACATGGATTGACTTTAGTGGATCCATATGGTCTATGAAAAGAACACACATGCAATGACATATAATGGATCCATGTGGTTTATGAAAGGAACACACATGCAATGACATTTAGTGGATCCATGTGGTTCATGAAAAAAAAAACACATGGAATGACCTGTCGGGGGGATGACCCCCGAGTAGGCCAAGACGGGACCAACTAACAGACTCCAAGGAGAACGGGCCATCTAGACCCAGATGAAGGAACCACAGCCGGGTGGGATTCCCACCCGGTCCGCACTATAGTCTCCCTGGCTGGCCCGTCTAGCCGGGTAGCCAGAAGAACCGGCTGGGAGGCCACTCCTAGTCGGTCGCCTCGGATCCGCTGAACATTGTACGGTGGGGATGACGCTCCTTGCTGAGCGCATCCTTGACCGGATAGGCTGGCTGGCCTGGCCGGCGCTACTTGACAACTACGCCAAAGCTGGAGGCTGACGAGCAATGCAAGGGCTAACGAGGAAAACCCGGCTTACGCGGAAAGGGCTGGCATGACGGATAAAGAGCCGGATGACAAGTAAAGCAGGGGATCTGAGGGCTAAAGCATGGTCCTCCCCTGTACTAGAGGTTGACTAGACCCGGGCCTACCGTTTGGCCCTGTCCAGCCGCCGGCCCACTTTGTATGGCCCAAATCCAAATAGTTAACCCTAGAACCCATCTTGTAAGCTACCTCCTCAGCCTGTATATAAAGGGGGTAGCGCTAGGGTTCTAGGTAAGCGGAAGCAGAAGGAAAAATAGACACCAGAAGAAGGACTTAGAGAATTCCAAGCAAGAAGTAGCTAAGGAAACAACTCAGGGAGCACTTGTATTGGGCGTTTGCCCCCTTTGATAGTAGATCCTTGCAGGAGTAGGAGTTTTACCACGCCAAGAGGGCTCTGAACCTGGGTACATCGCTGTGTTTGCAGTATCTGTGCCCAAACCATTGCGAGCAGCCAATGATAGCAACCTGATTATCCCCTTCAAGCCATCCCCGATGGCACTGCCGTGTTCCACACCACGACAGTTGGCACCCACCGTGGGGCACAACACTTCGGCTGGGATCATCTTTCGCACGGGACTTCCACTCATTGCTGGTGACCGAGTAGCCTCTAGCCTCATCCTCACTCTCGCCTCCTACGACCGCGTCCTCGATAACGCGTCCTGCTTCGCTGGAGGGACGTTCCCAAGCGGGGGATCCATCATGCGCTTCGGCGAGCATCACGTCTATGGCGTAATCGTCCCTAAGGCCTTCCCAAGTGGGGCCTCTAGGGAACTACTGGCAATTAAGGTGCTCCTTTTAATAGAGCACCAGAGAAAAGCATTAACACTCCGTGACCACATGTGATCCTCACATCAAAGCGATTCCTTTCCGGTTATCCCGATTTCTATCACTTCGGGGCCATAGGTTCTGGACAACAACGTGTGGATACAACTTGCAGATAAGACGAAAAACAATACTATCATAATGAATCAATAACATGTTCAGATCTGAAATCATGGCACTCGGGCCCTAGTGACAAGCATTAAGCACAACAAGTCGCAACAAAGTCATAAAGCACTAATAAAAGATACTAGGCACCATGCCCTAACAATCTGATGCCATTACATGAACGATCTCATCCAATCCATACCATCCCCATAGCCTACAACGGGGGATTACTCACTCATAGATGGGGGAAACATGGATGGTCGATGGAGATGATGGTGGAGATCGATGGAGATGGCTCCGGGGGCAATTCCCCATCCTGGCAGGGTGCCGGAACAGAGACTTTCTGTCCCCCGAATCTCCCCTTTGGTGGTGGCGGCGCTACGGAACTTCTTCTGGAAAAACATCGACCCCCTGGAGTTTTTAGGTCAGAAGGCTTCTTATATGCGAAGAGGGAGACCGAGGGGGTGCCTGGGGCCACCACACCATGCCCTGGTGCGGCCAAGCCCAGCCCGCTCCTGGGGGTGTGGCCAGCCCATGGCCCTCCTCAGTCTCGTATTCTGGCTCCTGGAGTCTTCTGGAAAAATAGGAACTTTTGCTTTTGTCCCGTCCAATTCCGAGAATATTCATTTTCTGACTTTCCTGGAACCAAAAATAGCAGAAAACAGGCAGCTAGCACTGTTGCTCTTTTTAATAGGTTAGTCCAAGAAATCATATGAAAAGTACTCTAAAGTGTGGACAAAACACAACAAAGTGGATAAAACCAAGCATGGAGCATCAAAAATTATAGATACATTTGCAATGTATCAACATCCTCAAGCTTAACTCCTGCTCGTCCTCGAGTAGGTAAGTGATAAAAATAAAGAATAATTTTTGAGGTGACATGCACCGTCATAAACTTGATCAATGTATTTGTAAAACATTCAAAGTTGGGATCATAGTACTTCAATCATAACATGAAAGGCAAAGTTCTAGCAATAATACAAAGAAACTTTGATGCAACATGAAAAGGCACAAACAAAAGATTCATGAATAACAATGCTTTGCAAGACGTTTGTTTGTTTCACATAAACAAAACATACCATAGTGGCATTCAGCTTGTCCCTCGTAGAGTAGCAAACATAAATGCATAGGACACCTTCAAAGTTTACAAGAGTGACTAGATACAAATAGTTTAAAACAAGCAATATCAAGGTATGCATCAATCAACAAGTCTTGGGACAATGCACATAGAACTAAGAATGGCCACTATGCTCTCAAGAAAGTGCTCAAATAATAAGTGGAGACTCAACAAGTAAAAGAAAAGGTTTTGCATAGTTTGAAAGGCTTCCAAATGTTGAAAGTATGGTACTCATTAGCTTTGAGCTCTCATTGCCCCTGTCATAAGCATCTTTAATGTGTTTAAGGTGAAAGTGAGGTCCAAACTGAGTTATATGCTTGACAGACTATAAACTGAAAATCCCAAGTCCCTTGAGTACGAGGGCCGCTCCTCATGCTACTCAACTTTAGTTACCGGTAAGTTCTTGTCATCTTAAGTATGTGCATATCATTGAGAACCGCCAACGGGGTACCCCTTTCCCGATGATACGGAAGAATCCCCATATCAAAATGACAAGGCAAGCATACAATGAGTATCTCAGCAATCTTCTTATTTACCATGGGAAAATGGTGCTTTTTTCTCTCTTTCCTCTTTTCATAAATCTCTTTTTTTTTCTTTTTCTCAATACCTATCTCTCTCTCTTTTTATAAGAAGAATGCTTCATAGATATCATCATGGTTACACAGCAGGTTTCCACAATGTCAGCATGGATTAGACCAGCGGCCCAGGCGTTACTCTAACACACATACATAACTCCATGGACTTAGAAGCTCCCCTTTTATTTCACACCGACGACATCTGCAAACAAAAGAGCAAGGTATCAACTGGGTATATATTTACAAGTGTTGAAAGCGTTCCCCGTGACAGCACGGTTCTGCTAATCCCCAGCCTATAATTTGCAAGCATATAACTTTCATGGAGAGTTCATAATGGTTGAGGTTTATTAAATGCAAGAAAATAAAGTGTGCCATCAAGTTCGTGAGAGCTTTACTAACTAACTTTCTCATAACAAGCAAACATTTTATTCGGAAGAAAACAAGGAATAATGAATATGCACTGAAGTAGCAAATGATGCTAATAGGTAGGTATGGTGGACACTTTGGCAATATTTGGTTTAAGGGAGTTGGAAACATGAGTAAAACACTCAGTGGGAGTGAAGGCTAACAATAGTAAGGGAGCGACAAACGAGAGAGCAATAATGGCCATAATCATGCAGAGCGACAGAACATCATTGATCAAAGCATAAAATGATACTACAAGTTGAAAACTAAAGGATCATAAAGTCATTGGTGACTTGAGATAGTCATAACATGGTATGAGCATGTGCCAAGTCAACCCAAATAAAGCATCAAAGGAGAATACCACTATATTATGCTTTAATATGCTAAAACAACGCAGGATTAATCCAAGGCACATTAAGCAATCTCAATTGTTTATAACAAGGCATGCTACAACAAAGAATACTAAGCATAAAGCCAAAACAATATCAAGCATGGCATGACAAAGCATAGGCCACAGTCAAAAACAAGCTGTCTTTACCACTTAAGCATGAGCTTTCCTACTCTTTTCCAAACCAAACCAAACCAAACTATTTGAACACCAATATATGAAAGAGGAGGTCCAACCAATTTATTCAGCAAACTAAGTAAACCACGCAAACTAAAAACCAAAACGAAAATGAAAAAGAAGACGCTCCAAGAACAACACAAACTGTGCATGAAACAATAAAAATGAAGTGGTTGAAAGAAACCTGAGATTTTTATTGATGAAGAAGGGGATGCCTTGGGCATCCCCAAGCTTTGACGCTTGTACTTCTTGGATATTTCTTGGGGTGACACACGTGGCATCCCCAAGCCTGAGCTTTAGTCCATCCTTCATCTCATTACTCATTCCTTCCATACACCTGAAAATTTTCCTTTATACAAAACTTCACACAATCTTTATTAGCAACATTAGTGCACTCAAGATAAATAAGTAATAAGGTTCAGGTCTAACACCAATAAACTTCCATTAGAACACTATCTACTGTAGTACTTCCCTGAAAAAGCTCAGTTCCCCAAAAGAACTCAAAAAGGAACCAACAAGAAGCAAATGCAGAAAATGTCAGATATCTGTCAAAACAGACCAGCAGGGGAAGACGAATTTTTTCAAAGACCTTCTGTTGCTCCAATCAAAAAGTGTTGAACTAAGGAAATTTACATAACAACCTGGGGCAGTAGCACAAAAATTCACGTCTCAGAAAGACGTACAGAGATTTTACACGAATTTTTTACGGTGAAGAACATAAATCTGTTTCAGGACAGCAACTTTCCCAGTCATTACTTCTCTCTCATTAGAGGTTATTCTTGGCACAAAAAGCAAATAAAAAGGATAAGGAGCGGTTATTACTGAAGTAATAACTTCCAAGACTCATCTAAAACTTTTGGGTTATCTCCCAATAAGTACTTTTCTTTAACGCCTTTAAGTTAGGCATAAGGAAAAACTAAAATGGATAGAATAGAAGTAAGCGGAGATAATCATGGTGAAAACATTATTTTGTTCAATGAAATCCTTTTGTTAACAAGGTTGATCAGGTCTTGTTACCAAAACAATTTCATATGAGACAAAACTTTGTATTCCACTAATGATTATGTTACCTCAACCTTGATAATAATGGTCCGAATCATAAGAGTTTCAAATTTTTCTCTTGGTATGGGACAATATATTTCTCCAACTTGAATGCCCTCAACATGTTCAATTGAATTCAAACCATAAGTCCTTTCAATCTTCTTGGGGATATAGACAGTATGTTCCTTGTCATTAACATTGAAGGTCACCTTCCCTTGATTACAATTAATAACAGCTCCTACAGTATTTAAGAAAAGGTCTCCAAGAATAATAGACATATTATCATCTTCCGGCATAAAAGTTTGAGAGGATGCTCTCATAAGAAATATGAGTTGAAGTAAAAGAGAGCATCAAGAAGCAAATTCAAAAACACATTTAAGTCTAACCTACTTCCTATGCATAGGAATCGTGTATGCAAATAAATTCACAAAGAACAAAGGGACAGGCATATGAAGATAAAACAAGAGTAACTTCCAAACTTTCAACATATAGAGAGGTGTTTCAATACCATGAAAACTTCTACAACCATATTTTCCTCTCTCATACTAATTTTTAGTAGCCTCATGAATAAAATCAACAATATAACTATCACATAAAGCATTCTTTTCATGATCTACAAGCACTAGAGATTTATTATAAACATTTTCAAAAGAATCCTCAGGAACATAACATTCATCCTCCTTTAGTAAGCATGGAGGACAATCAAATAATGTAAGGGATAAAGAGTTACTCTCATTAGAAGGTAGGCATGGGTAGCTAATCCATTCTTCCTCCTTTTGTTCATCACTCTCCTCCTATTTTTCATCTAATGAGATTTCAGGTTCATCAATTTCTTCTTCCATAGGATCCTGCAAGGCATTACTCTCTTCCATTTGTGGAAAGCATCTATTAAAATATTCAAGGATATAGCCATTTTCATGCTTCTAATTATCAAAGCAGAATTTAAGTATACCATAAACCTCATATTTGTAAGGTGAATCATCAATATTTTCAAGAAAACTAGCAAGTTCAAAAGCACCCTTCCAAGCAATAAATTCTTCAATTTGTTCCGCATCCTAAAAGTCATAAATTCCTTTAGCATAGGAAGATATGGTATCATTATCACTATACTCACATTGAAAAGGGAGGTGTTTATACCTCTTTTTGCAACAAGACTCATCACAGCAATAAGTAACATTATAAGTAGAGCACACGTTTCTAGCAATGGTATACAATCTATCAAATTGTTCCCATATGTGTTTCCCTTTTTGTGACAAGTGGTGTTCCGTATAATAATATTTTTGATCTTCCGTGAACCCACCTTGCCAATAAGCTTCAGTTTCAGAGAAACCAACCATTGACAACAAGCATGATAAGCCAACACAATAATAGACCAACGAAAATAACAACTAGAGTAGGAACCAATTTTTTTGTATTTTTGATAAAGAAATAAGCAAACAAGGCAGAAATAAACTTAGCTTGAACAATAGTGATTCCAAGTGGACTTGATAAATAAAGCTATGCTCCTCAGCAACGGCGCCAGAAAATAGTCTTGATGACCCACAAGTATAGGGGTTGTATCGCAGTATTTTCGAGGGAAGTGAAACCCAATTTATTGATTCGACACAAGGGGAGCCAAAGAATATTTATAAGCCTTAACAACTGAGGACTCAATTCGGCTGCACCTGGAAACAATCTTGCTCACAACAGCTTATCAGTAGCAACAGTTTTGTAGTAGGAATAGAAAAGTAGCAGCAGTAGTAAATCAAAGACAGTAGTAACAAAAGCAGTAAACAGTGGGATTCGAGTGCGGTAGGCATAGGGATGGATGGACAGGCGTTGCATGGACAAGACAATTCACATAGCAATCAGAACATATGGCAATTGCAGATAAATAAGATAAAGCATCCAAGTACTAGACAATCCTAGGCATATGTTCCATATATAGTCATACGTGCTCGCAATGAGAACTTGCAAAACATCTTTTGTCCTGCTAGCCCGTTTGCAGCAGGGCCTCTAGGGAACTACTCGCAATTAAGGTGCTCCTTTCAATAGAGCACCGGAGCAAAGCATTAACACTCCATGAACACATGTGATCCTCACATTCAAGCTATTCCCTTCTGGGTATCCCGATTTCTGTCACTTCGGGGCCATAGGTTCCGGACAACAACGTGTGTATACAACTTGCAGATAAGACCAAAAACAATACTATCATAATGAATCAATAACATGTTCAGATCTGAAATCATGGCACTCGGACCCTAGTGACAAGCATTAGGCACAACAAGTCGCAACAAAGTCATAAAGCACTAATAAAAGATACTAGGCACCATGCCCTAACAATCTGATGCCATTACATGAACGATCTCATCCAATCCCTACCATCCCCATAGCCTAAAGTGGGGGATTACTCACTCATAGATGGGGGAAACATGGATGGTCGATGGATATGATGGTGGAGATCGATGGAGATGGCTCCGCGGGCACTTCCCCGTCCCGACAGGGTGCCGGAACAGTGACTTTCTGTCCCCCGAATCTCCCCTTTGGTGGCGGCGGTGCTGCGGAACTTCTTCTGGAAAAATGTCGAACCCCCTTGGAGTTTTTAGGTCAGAAGGATTCTTATAGGCGAAGAGGGAGACCGAGGGGGTGCCTGGGGCCACCACACCAGCCCTGGCGCGGCCAGGCCCAGCCCGTGCCTAGGGGGGGACTGTGGCCAGCCAGTGGCCCTCCTCCGTCTCGTATTTTGGCTCCTAGCGTCTTCTAGAAAAATAGGCACTTTGGCTTTTGTCCCGTCCAATTCCGAGAATATTCATTTTCTGACTTTCCTGGAACCAAAAACAGCAGAAAACAGGCAGCTGGCACTATGGATATTGTTAATAGGTTAGTCCAAGAAATCATATGAAAAGTACTCCAAAGTGTGGACAAAGCACAAGAAAGTGGATAAAACCAAGCATGGAGCATCAAAAATTATAGATACACTTGCAATGTATCATCCAGCTACAGCTGCGGCATCCCTAAAGACCACCCGCCTGAACCTTCTAGAGGAAGCCGGCAAGGTGGAAGCTTCCCAACGGTGGATGAATGCCACCATGCGGGAGTAAAACATCGTGCACGGCTTCGAGTGCTTACACGGCACCAGCCGCTTGGCTCAGCCGCAAGGCCGGAACCTCAGTTCAGAGATGGATCGTGCCGCTGATCCGTGCACACCCGCGGTGCAGCCGGTCTACAGAAACCCCGCCAAAAACATGAGGGCCGCGGAGGCGGCAGTCGCATAACTTAGCCACCTGGAGGGCGAGGAACTGCTCCGTCAGCAAGCGCGTGCCCAGCTCCTCATGGTCATGGAGAACAAGCAGTAGGCTGAGGCAGAACTCAGCATGGCCGGCAATAGCAGAACCCAACCGGCTCGCCAGATGGTGGACCCGGTGGCAGCAAGGCATCTTCCCCAAATGGAGCAAGACAGAGCAACCGCCCATGCGGTGGATCTGCAGCCCGTGGGCACAACCCCTATGACACGGCAGCTGTTACCAGCAAAAATCGCGAGCCGGCCGACGAAGCCGTAAAAGGCCAAGTGCTCCCCAAGTCCTGCCTATCTGGCCGGCTAGGACCGCTTGAGTCGGACGAACAACAAGATGCACATGTGCGAATCGACCTGCTGGTCCAATCACACGCGCTGGAGGAAGAAAGTCCAGCCGGAGCAAGATGTATCGGACCGTGCATCCAGAACGAACCGTTTCCAAAGGGATTTTCGCTCCCAAGGGATACACCAAAGTACAATGGCTCGGTCAAGCTGGAGGACTGGCTGGTGGATTATACCACCGCCGTGGGCATCGCCAATGGAAACCGCCGGGTAGGAGTGCGCTACCCACCTCTCATGCTCCTCGACTCAGCCAGAACGTGGCTAAATAGTCTCCCTAACAAAAACATCAATGCTTGGATCGATTTCGAGTAGGCATTCGTTCGCAACTTCACTGGCACCTACAAGCACCGAGGCCGGCCTGGCGAGCTTGCTCTCTGTGTGCAGGGCCCAGATGAAACTGATCGCTCCTACATCACCCGATGGACGAGCATGCACAACTCCTGTGACGGGGTACGTGAACATCATGCAATTGATTTCTTCATCAACGGCTGCAGAGACGGCACTATGCTCAAGCATAATCTTCGCCGGGTGGATCCCACAACCATGGCATAGACCATGGCCATCACGGATAAGTACGCCAGGGCCGATGCAGCAATGAAAAGATCCGTCTGGGTGGACGACCAAGGGCAAATAATCGTCGATGTCACCGTAGATCAGCGCTAGTCGAAAGGGACTGGACACAACTCCAGGAGGCACGACAACCGCCACGGCAAGAGAAAGGACAACCAGCCGGATAACCAATATGGCTCCAGGTAGGTGGCGGCAGTGCAGGAGGATCCGGCTGCAGGCAGAAGCCATAGATAGGAGCCTGATAACCGGCCTCCAAGGACCAAGCACACCATTTAGTCGATGCTTGATGGGCCATGCAAGTTCCATAGCGGGGGAAACAAGCCGGCTACACACACCATATTCTAGTGCACCTGGACGAAGAAGATGGCGGAAATTGCCGGCGCACCGGCTGGACATGCACGACCTCCTCCAGCCAGCGGGCCACCAACTGATCGCAACAACCAACATCGAAGGGAGGATGATGATAGCAACTACACCCGTCAGGTGGGAAATTACCACATCTTCACCATGGAGCCAGATACCAAGCACAACAAAAGGCTTCGCGAGGTGGAAGTAAACGCGATCATTCCTCCCATTCCCCAGTACCTCAATTGGTCGGACCAAGAAGTTGAATGGAGCTGGAAGGACCAGCCGATTGAGCTGCTCACCGGGGCACCTACGCGATGGTTCTGGATCCTATCATTGTCTCCCAGAAGCATTCCTGCAGATTCTCCTGTGTCCTCGTAGACGAGGTGAGCAACATCAACCTCCTGTACCGCAGCTCGCTTGATCGGCTCGATATCAGTGAGTCTCAGCTAGAGCCGTCAAGCACCTCATTCCACAGAGCCGTCCCCATCCCTTCGCAATCCCCCATCGGAAAAATCCGGCTGGACATCATCTTCTGTCGTGGTATTGGCCACAACAGATGCTATAGGGTAGCTTACATAGACGAAAGGGCAAGGCAACGTAGGAGAATCCAGGAGCGAGATTGGCACATGATGTACCTAGGTTCACGTCCCCTCGGTGGAGGATCGCTACGTCCTGCTATCAATCCAGTATATGTGCATAGATTTGTTTACAATGGAGTCACCGGAGGCAGTGGGAGAGACTAGATCTAATGAGACGTGGGAGAGAAGTCCCCCAAAGGGGTGCCCCTGGGGGCTTTATAAATGCAGCCAGTTAGGGTTTACATGTGCACTAATGGGCTTTGTATTGAAGTCGCCGTCTTGGGCCTCCAATCGGTGTGGCATCTGGATCCAGTACACGCCAGTCGCTGTATTTGGCGAGTCGACCCGCCATGGCAGAATCCGCTTCGTGGGTATACCCCGATTGGTATTCCCCCATCAGTAGTCCCCGAACGCATCTGGGACTCGATGACTTCAAGCCGCCGAATTGGCGTAGGAGATTCTAGGGCGGAGTCGATGGTGAGTCGTTGGCGAGCCCCTGAAACAGATAAATAGCTCATGAAGTAGCCCAATTGACAAGGCAAGTCGACGCATCGGGCGAGTCATCGTGGGACGGAGTCGCCCCTTGGAGAAGTTTGGCCGACCTCATGAACTAGCTATCGCAGAGGACGTGGAGGCCACCAAATCATTGATGGTGAAGTCGCCAAATCGGTGCAGGCGATTCCGCGAAACGAGTCCACGAGGGGAGAGTCCCCGAGCATGTTGAGTATGCGAGGGCGAGTCTGCGATGGAGAGTGCCGAGCGTGTTGAGTACGCGAAGGTGAGTCCGCGGTGGCGAGCCCTCGAGCGTGTTGAGTACGTGAGGGCGAGTCCGCGGTGGCGAGTCCCCGAGCGTGTTGATTACGTGTGGGCGAGTCTGCGGTGGCGAGTCCCCGAGCATGGCGAGTACGCGAGGGCGAGTCCGCGGTGGTGAGTCCCTGAGCGTGGCGAGTACGCGAGGGTAAGTCCGCGGTGGTGAGTCCCCCAGCGTGGCATGTACGTGAGGGCGAGTCCAAGGTGGCGAGCCCTCGAGCGTGTTGAGTACGCGAGGGCAAGTCTACGGTGGCGAGTCGCCGAGCATGGCGAGTACGTGAGGGCGAGTCCGAGGTGGTGAGTCCCCGAGCGTGGCAAGTACGTGAGGGCGAGTCCGCGGTGGCGAGCCCTCGAGCATGTTGAGTACGCGAGGGCGAGTCTGCGGTGGCGAGCCCCCGAGCGTGTTGAGTACACGAGGGCGAGTCTGCGGTGGTGAGTCCCCGAGCGTGCCAAGTACGCAAGGGTGAGTCCATGGTGGCGAGTCCCCAAGCATGGAAAGTACGCGAGGGCTAGTCCGCGGTGGCGAGTCCTCAAGCGTGTTGAGTATGCGAGGGCCAGGTAAGTCCCCAAGTGTGTTGAGTAAGCGAGGGCAAGTCTGTGGTGGTGAGTCCACAAGCATGTCGAGTATGCGAGGGCGAGTTTGTGGTGGATATCCACGGTATTGGAACCATGCGCATATACAGTATGCCTAGGAGTAGTCCCCGAGGCTCGAGTTGGCTCGTAGAGGCGACTTGAGGCTCTTTAGAGATGCATATTCTGGAAATAGCAGTGGTTGTTGCTGAGCATGGCGAGTCCATGTGGAGAGATTTCACGGTGAGCGAGTCCGCGAGGGGAGAGTCCCCGAGTGTGGTGAGTCCACGGTGGCGAGTCCCCGAGCGTGTTGAGTACGCGAGGGCGAGTCCGCGGTGGCGAGTCCCCGAGTGTGGAGAGTTCACGATGATTGGAGTCCACGAGGGGAGTCCTCGAGTGTGGCGTGTACGCGATGATTGCGAGTCCGCGAGGGGAGAGTCCCTGAGTGTGGCGTGTCCATGATGATTGCGAGTCCGCAATGATGTTGATTGCGCTGTTTTTGTTAGCGAGTCTCTCGTCTTGGCCCGAGGGGCCAGTCGCATGGCGACTCCAAACACGGCTCTCGGTTGGGCATTTTTCCTGGATGATCCGAGGCTTGGTTTGCGAGTCCTCGTCCGTAGTACTTGGCCATGCAAGTCGCACTCTCTAAGGTTAAGGAGGACATGGTGCTGTTTATGTAGCACTGCCATTAGTCTTGGCCCGGAAGGCCAGTCGAGCAAGGCGACTCCAATGATTGCTCTCGATTAGCATTTTTTGTGGATGATCCGAGGCTCGGTTTGCAAGTCCTCGTCCGCACTACTTGGCCATTGCGAGTCGCTCTTTCAAAGGTTGACAAAGGCGAATTGATTTTTCCCGGAAGGAAGAGACACCCAGTGGTGAGTGCATGCAGTGTGGCATGCGACCCTCTCTGGCGACTCGGACGATGAAGGTCCCTTTGTATGCGCGGCGTACGCATACGACGTAGCCAGAAAGAGTTGACACGGCGGAAGTATGGTCGCGCTTTGGCGAAGTCGAGGCGCTGGACACCGGGTCTACGTGGTGGACGTATGGTCGCGCTTTGGCGAAGTCGACGCGGCAGACACGGGGTCGACACGGCGGACGTATGGTCGCGCTTTGGCAAAGGGAGGTCGCGCTTTGGTGGAGTCAACACGGCGAACATATGGTCACGCAGTGGACGGGGTCGCGCTTTGGTGGAGTCGACGCGGCGGACATATGGTCACGTGGCAGACGGGGTCGCGCTATGGCGACGTCGATCTGGCGGACACGTGGTCGTGCTATGGCAATGTCGACGCAGAGGCACAGGGTCAACGCAACGGGTGGAGGTCGCGCTATGGCGTAATCGACATGGTGGATGGAGTCCGCGATAGGCGAGGCGAGCCCTCGAGCATGGAGAGTCCGCGAGGGCGGCGAGGCGAGTCCTCCAGCGCGGGGATACTGTGAGGATGGCGAGTCCACGAGGGGGTAGTCCTCGAGCGAGTCGGGTCCGTGATGGCGACTTTGCGAGGGCGAATCCCCGAACACGATGGTGAGTCCCCGAGTGCGGAGATTCGGCGAGCGGGGTGAGTCCGCGACGGGCGTGGCGAGTCCATGATGGGTGATTCCCCGATGGGCGTGGTAGAATCGTCGGATTTGGTCATCCGAAGACAATGCGGTGGAGTCGATGCAGGCATGTAGCGGTCGGGGTCTCCTTGCAGAATCCACCCACATGGCGGACAGATGCGGTGGAGCCGGTTGCGACAGCAGGAAGGCTGGAGTTGGCGCCACTGAGATGAATGGAAATAGTGAGTTGAGCATCTGCCTGGATGGTTACTCCTTCCTATTCCGCGACTGCACAAGGCATCATAATTCTCGGCGTATTGCGAAATAAATGATTAGCAAATGGGATAGAATAAAATATATAATAAGTAAAATTAATTTCAGAATAGAGATGTTTTATAATTATCTGATGCGCCTTGATTTTCTATCCCAAAGTATGATTTGTAGTCAGATGATTGGTGGCCTTGATCGATACAGGTGGCCTCGATCCAAGCATAGCTTTCGTCTCCATGGGGCTCTCTAGGCGGCACATGCATAAAAAAGGACATGCAAATTGATTAGATCTAATCTAAATAAAACAATCGATTAACACATGAGAGATACTAATTGCTTTTTAAACACTCTGCCACTGTGGGTTAAGGAGCAGGCGGCAGCAGAGCAGGTTAAGGAGCTTCGACCCGGCTGTATTCACCAGCTGGCCCGAACCTTGGGGACTACACCCTGTGGGTGCGCTTACGCGCCCCCACACAGAAACCTGCAAAACAAAGAACACAAAGGAGCTTCGACCCGGCTGTATTCTCTAGCCGGCCCGAACCTCGGGGACTACACCCTGTGGTTGCGCTTGCGCGCCCTCACAAAGAAATAGGCATGCACAATATGCAAAATAGAAAGTGCAAACAGATGAGCACGAGCAAATAGAAGGAGGGAGGCGATGCTCCCACTGATGTTCAATACGTCAAAGATGGACAACTGTTCACATGGCGCAAACAAAACACAAATGTTTCAACTCACAAATACTCCTGGCATACCGGGGATCAAGTTCATTGAGGGGCAGAAGGGCCAGAGGCATCAGCTGGAGAGCGGCTGTAGGAGGCGAGGCGACGTCTATCGAGGCGGTCAGCGGCGCAGCCGACGCACTCCCCTCGGCAGCAGGTGGAGGGGAGGACGCGGTGGCGATGGTCGCGGAGCCGGACAAGGACATAGCCTCGCCGCAGAAACACAAGGTGTGAGCAACGCAAATACAAGTAAGTCAACACTCGCACCAAGAGGACAAGCCACCTACCCGGCAATGCTCAGCATTGTGGCCGCAGGGCGAGGGCAGCCCGTCTTCTTCGCGCCACCTACAGCCTTGGCAGTGCTGGCAGGGGCGGCCCGTTTCCCTCTGCCCCTATGCGTGGTGAGCTCGGCCAGGTCCACATCCTCGCCGTGAGCAGCTATTCCATGCACAAGCGACAAGTCAAGATTACAACTATAAGCATAGCAAGTGCAAGCATAACAAAGGCATGGAACAAATTCTGACCGAGCGGGAACTCACAGCCCTCGTCAGCCCGCATGGGGAACCGCTCCGCCTCCGAGGGCGGAGCCTTCGCCGGCTTGAAGTCCACGGCGAAGTTGGGGAGCTCGGTGTCCCCCATACCGTCCTCCGCTAGCTGCGCCATGAAAAGCTACTCAACAAGGGAAGATAAGAGGCAGAAAACAGGAGTCCCTTAGGAAAATCCACCCGGAGAAGAGCAAGAAAAACATACCTCCGGCGGCAGACGGTCGTGGTGGTACGGTTGGGAGGAGAACTCCCACTCCTCCTCCAGCGCCTCCTTTGAGATGGTGGCACGGTTGGGAATGCTCAGGCACCTCGGAATGATCAACCTCGGTAGGAGTTACCCCGGCAGCAATTGCTCTCTGGAGCGAACACGCAACAGTTAATGTTGCCTCCCCCTCCACCGAGGCATGACAACCATGAGATAAGGGATGTAGTGCATCAAGTGGAAGACCAGCATCAACCAGATTAGAGGTACCCCGGAAACGAGGGGAGGAACGAGTATAGAGAACATCATCAGAGTTACTTGTGTTCACCACAGAGGAGACATATAGAAAGAGCTTGCAGCGCCGACACATGGAAGTAAATGCGGTAATGCCAGCAGTGACGAGATATATGCCTTGGTCGGACCAAGAAATTACCTGGAGCATCAAAGATCATCTCAAGCTTATGCCAAGCCCTGGTTCGTATGCGCTAGTGTTGGACCCAACATTTATTGGGCCAAACATTAATGTGAGGTTCTCAAAGGTGCTGATTGACAATGGCAGCATCATAAATATCATGTACTTGGACACGATGCGCAAATTGGGTATCTCGGAGAACATGCTCCAAGATACAAGGACAACTTTCCATGGTTTTATGCCAGGCATTTCTTGTGAGCCCATTGGTAAGGTCCGGGTTGACGTATTGTTCGGCACAAGAGATAACTGCCGGATTGAGAATTTGGAATTCGAGGTTGTAAATTTGGAGAGCGCATATCACGCGTTGCTCGGCAGGCCAGCTCTGAACAAGTTCATGGCAAGTACTCATATCAGTTACTTGAAGATGAAGCTGCTCAGGCCAAATGGAGTGATTACCATAACTGATGATTTCTGACGTGCCATTGAGTGTGCATCAGCCGGGTCTAACCTGGCCGAGTCACTCGTGATTGCGCAAGAGAAGAGAAAGATCCGAGAGGTGGCGGCATTGGCTCAGTCCGCGCAGCAGTATATGTCGGTGCTGAGTAACCCGCATGGAAGTGTTTCGTTCCAAGCGACAAAAGATACCAAGAAAGTGCATGTTGATGATATGTTCCCAGAGCGCACCATAACAACTCGTTCCGGGTTAAATGAAAAATAGGAAAGCAAGCTCGTCAACTTCCTCTGTGAGAATTTGGATATTTTTGCTTGGTCCACACAGGACTTGCAAGGTGTTCCGAGGGAGTTGGCCGAGCACTCTTTGAACGTGAGACCCAGAGCAAAGCTGGTGAAGCAACCTCTCCGCCGCTTCTCCGAAGATAGGAGAAAGTTCATAGGAGATGAGATAGCTCGGCTGCTAGCAGCAGGATTTATCATGGAAGTGCTTTCCCCAGATTGGCTGTCTAATCCGGTGCTTGTGGAAAACAAGAAGGATGATACGAATGTGGAACTGGTTTGGCGCATGTGTATCGATTACACGAATAACCTGAATAAGGCGTGTCCTAAAGATCCATTCCCACTGCCAAGGATAGACCATGTCATAGATTCCACTGCTGGGTGTGAACTGTTATCATTTATTGATGCATATTCTGGTTTCCACCAGATACCTCCGAACCCAAATGATCAAATAAAGACTGCGTTTATCACCCCGTTTGGGGCTTATTGCTATCGCCCCATGCCATTTGGTTTACGTAATGCAGGGGCAACGTACGAAAGATGTATGCAGAAATGTTTGCACGACCAAATTGGTCAAAATGTGCAGGTGTACATGGATGATGTTGTTATAAAGATGAAGGAAAGAAAAACACTCATTGACGATATCTGGCAGACATTCGCAAACTTAAGGAGGTTTCGAATGAAGCTTAACCCGGAGAAATGCACCTTCGGTGTCCCGGCTGGAAAATTACTCGGTTTTCTTGTCTCCAGCCGAGGTATCGAAGTTAATCCAACTAAAATACGAGCCATAGAGCGAATGGAACTGCCGAAGTGCCTTAACAATGTCCAAAAGTTCACTGGTTGCCTGACATCCTTAAGTCGGTTTGTATGTCGGTTGGGGGAAAAGGCACTTCCTCTTTATCAACTGATGAAAAAGTCAGATAAATTCATTTGGACGCTGCAGGCCAATGAAGCCTTTATCCAATTAAAGAAGATGTTAGCCACTGCACCAGTGTTAGCCTCTCCACTATCAAAGGAGCCAATGTTTCTCTATATAGCCGCAACCAATCGAGTTGTAAGTGTAGTAATTGTGGTAGAGCGCGATGAAGAGGGTAAGTCAGTGCAAAGGCTAGTATACTACCTAAGCGAGGTATTATCCGCATCGAAGCAGAATTATCTGCACTATCAGAAAGTGGCATATGGTGTATACATGTCGGCTCAGAAGCTAAAACACTATTTTGAGGAGCACCCCATCAAAGTAATATGTGAAGCTCCCATATCCGAGATAATGAGTAACAAGGATGCAAGTGGTAGAATTGCAAAATGGGCAATTGAGCTAGCCCCTTATGCGCCACAATATGAAAGGAGAGAAACAATCATGTCTTAAGATGTTGCCAACTTTTTTGTGGATTGGGCCGAGGTACAATATGAGCCACCATTGCCGGATCCGAACTATTGGAGGATGCACTTTGACAGATAAAAAACAAAAACCGGGTTAGGCGCCGGAGTAGTACATACCTCGCCAAAAAATGACCAGCTGAAGTATGTGCTGCAGATCCACTTCGCAGCGTCAAACAATGTCGCCGAATAGGAGGCCCTTGTACACGGGCTCAAAGTGGCAAAATAAATTGGGATGCTTTGGATCCAATGCTTTGGTGACTCAGATTTGGTGGTTCAGCAAGTTTCAGGGTTGTGGGACCCTCTTGATCCAAACATGGCATTATACAGATTCCATGTGTAGTAGATATCTAGTTACTTTGAGGGATGCGAATTTCGCCATGTACCCCGGGTGGAAAATGAGGCTGACGACGTATTGTCGAAGCT
This sequence comes from Avena eriantha, assembly GCA_910589775.1. NCBI lineage: Eukaryota > Viridiplantae > Streptophyta > Magnoliopsida > Poales > Poaceae > Avena > Avena eriantha. The sequence continues at coordinate 83,044 of CAJUXJ010000961.1, forward strand.
CGGATCAACCCGACAAGCAATTCCACCGGGTGTAACATTAGAACACCTCAGAAAACAATCTATCAGGCCGTCCCTAGAAACTGACTCAATCTACGTCCCGGAAGATCCGAAGTCCGAAGCAGTACCCATAGACATTGACGTGGGAAGTGGTTCGCGAAACCCGGGGACTGCTCAGCATGATCCGGCATAGGTTATGCCGGTGGATTAGATGGAATTTGATGAGGATGTGTTCCCAGTGCGAGCTGTACCAGCTTGGGCACTGCCTATATTTCAATTCCTGAGAGATGGAACCTTACCCGCTGAGGAGGTGCTTTCCAGGCAAACTCAGAGGAGAGCAAAAGCATACACGATCATCAATTCTGAGCTATACAAAAGGAGTGTGACTAATGTCCTCCAGCGATGTGTTGACCCGGAAGAAGGACTTGACATCCTCCAAGATATACATCAAGGGGAATGTGGGCATCATGCCTCGTCCAGAGCCTTGGTAGCAAAAGCTTTTCGTCATGGGTTTTACTGGCCAAGTGCCTTGGAACAAGCAGAGGATTTGGTAAGAAAATGCAATGGTTGTCAGAGGTATGCTACCAAGACACATATGCCAATGTCTAAGCTCAAGACCATACCAATTACCTGGCCATTTTCCGTATGTTGTTTGGGCATGGTTTGCCCCTTCAAACCAGCAAGAGGGAACATGACCCACATCTTGGTCATGGTCGACACTTTTACAAAGTGGATTGAGGTAAAGCCAATAAGAAAATGTGATGGAGCTACCGCCGTGACATTCCTCAAGGGCATCATCTTGAGATACGGTTATCCTCACAGCATCGTAACAAATAATAGCACAAATTTTGCTGAAGGAGCATTTGCGCGATTCTGCCAGGATAAGAAGATCCGGCTAGACGTAGCCTCGGTAGCTCACCCCGCATCGAACGGACAAGTGGAAAGATCCAACGGATTGGTATTATCCGGGATAAAGCCCCGGCTCATTGAGCCGCTGCAAAGGTCAGCGGGGTGCTAGATAGAGGAACTACCAGTGATGCTGTGGATTTCAAGAACAACTCCGAACTGATCAACATGCTATATGCCATTCTTTCTGTATATGGGGTAGAAGCTGTATTACCAGCCGACATAGAGCATGACTCGCCAAGGGTCACCCAATACACTGAAGCCGAAGTGCAAGAAGCCTAGCAAAACAATGTTGATCTGCTGGAAGAAGCGAGAGAATTGGCATTGTCCAGATCCGCCATATATCAACAAAATCTCCGACGCTATCATAGCCGGAAAGTAAACACCCAAGTTTTCCGGGAAGGTGATCTGGTACTCCGGTTGGTACAACATACCACTGGCATGCATAAGTTATCCCCCCCATGGGAAGGGCCATTCATTGTGAGCAAAGCATTGCACAATGATTCTATTATCTTATCGATGCAAAACCACAGGAGAGGAACAAGGTGGGCAGGTCCGGGGAGGAATCTAAGCGTCCATGGAATGTAGCTCTACTTCGTCCTTTGTACACTTAGCAAAGAAGTGTATGTATCCGACTCTCTCATATGTCGGTATGTATGCCGGCAATGAGCTTATCAATGAAATCTTGGCACCTCAAGCAGTAACTCGGGGACTGCCTTAATGATACTTGTTATTTGTTTTCTGTATTCATTTTTTATGCGTCAGCTGGCATAAGTTGCTTCTGCCTAAGCCGGATTAGTAGTGTGTGAGCACCAAAAACCCAACTCTTCGACTTGCTGCTGTCCAACAAGATTTGGCTTCATGGCAAGCAAGAGAACAAGTTTGGAATTGCGTAGCACGTGAAAAATGACTAAGCAAAGAAACTTAATCGAGCCGACGTTTGTTTTTTGGACTAACCTTATGCTTATTTTATGTTCACTTTGCTGAATTATTTTGATCTAATCCTAAAGTTTCCAAGTATTGTTAAGTCAATTTTTGAGGCTCGGACTCGTAAGTCATAAAACCGAACCAAGGTAGACACGAGCCGAGCCAAAAAAATGGGAGGAACAAGAAAATGAAACTCGGGGACTACGCCCAAGTTAATCCGGCACAAAAACATAGTAGCAAAATATCACTTATGTGCTTAATACAATGGCACCCGGCATACCGGGGATCTGATGAAATTCAAAGTTTTTCTACTCAAGGAGCAGCGGGAGGAGGTAATTCGGCGCCAGTGGGTGCAGCTCCAGCTTCGGCTTCAGCTTCATCTTCATCTTCCTCGACGTCCGAAGCTTCGTCCTCTTCGTCCTCACCTAAATCATCTTAAGCGTTTTCATCCTCGGCGGCGCCAAGAAAGCTTGGTCCCTCGTTCCATTGATGAATGGGGGCATATTGAATGAGGCTATGGGTGCAAGCCTGCGCTGGGCTACCCATTCCAGGTCAGTGGACCACCTTGATCCGGTGCGCATGCGCTCGAGAAGCTTCAGGTTTATCTTTTCGTACCAAGTGAGCACATAGTGGAGGACAATTTCAGCTCCAGCACGTCCAGCCGATTCTCTCCAAAGATCAAGCTGAGTCTCGCACTCCATAAGCCGGGCAATAAGAGCAGTGGCTCCCTCTGGAGTATCTTCTTCAGGCCAAAAGGCGTTGAAGATCAGGATTGCCACATCCAAGATGTGCTTGCCATAGTTCTTCACAATTTTGACACGAGAAGACAAGCTGACTAGCAAGTCCTCCATGTCATACGGGATTTCTTCGGCGCCAGGAGCAACTGGAGTACCCCTTTTCTGGCGAAACATGGCAACAGCAGTAGCTGCAATGGCATTGCCCTCTGGAAATCTGTCTAAAAACAAGACAAGTGAAGTAGGTGAGGAAAATTGACCCAGAGAGATTCATGCCGGCTGAAGGAAAAGAACTTACGAGAAATGTGGTTGTGGATCCGGGTCAGCTCCTTGGTACAGTTATCACGCCTCTTCCGCAGTTGCGCAAGTTCAGCATTCGCCGACTCAAGCTTGGTGTTGGCCTCCTTCAGTAGTTCTTGGTCCTTAGCAATTTGAAGGTTGAGACGCTCAGGCTCTTCAGTAAAGTCCTGTCTTGCTTTATCCAGTTCGGACTTGTGTTGCGCCTTGATCTTCTTCATGTCTACCTTCAGCTTGGCAATTTCTTCGTCTTTGGTCCGTAGGAGGGCAAGCTCATCATCTTTCTTCTTTAGCTCGGCCTGGTGCTGCCCTGCTTGTTCGAGAAAATGCAGCATCATGTCAGGCACGGGCACACTATCTTCAAGAGAGGCTGAAATAGTTTGTTGACCCGGCAAAGCCGAGGTATGAATATTTGCGAAGCCAAGGAGAAAAGGAGATAGAGAGCATAGCAAGGTTGAGCGAGAATAACTTACCCTTTATTTGGTCCAAGTTCTTCCTCATGAGGATATTCTCAGCCTCCACTCCAGCTGTGAAATCCGAATGATGGATTAGTTCGACGGAAAAAGACAAAGAAAAATGGAAAAATGACAAGGAGAAAACTTACCCCTTTTTTCGTATTCGGCCAGGAGTGTAGTATGCTTCGCGCGCAACATCTTGTGAGTATCCAAAAGACGCTGAAACTCGGCGCTCCGACGATTGGTGGTCACCTGAAAAGAGTAAAAAAGGACAGCTTAGTCTTGTGCATATTCGAAGTGTACAAAATCTGGGCCAAGTGGAACTTAACCCGGCTCTAGGTGTGTGCATATTCGAAGTGTACAAAATCCGGGCCAAGTGGAACTTAACCCGGCTCTAGGTGCGTGCGTATTCGAAGTGTACAAAATCTGGGCCAAATGGAACTTAACCCGGCTCTAGGTGTGTGCATATTCGAAGTGTACAAAATCCGGGCCAAGTGGAACTTAACCCGGCTCTAGGTGTGTGCATATTCGAAGTGTACAAAATCCGGGCCAAGTGGAACTTAACCCGGCTCTAGGTGCGTGCGTATTCGAAGTGTACAAAATCTGGGCCAAGTGGAACTTAACCCGGCTCTAGGTGTGTGCATATTCGAAGTGTACAAAATCCGGGCCAAGTGGAACTTAACCCGGCTCTAGGTGTGTGCATATTCGAAGTGTACAAAATCCGGGCCAAGTGGAACTTAACCCGGCTCTAGGTGTGTGCATATTCGAAGTGTACAAAATCCGGGCCAAGTGGAACTTAACCTGGCTCTAGGTGTGTGCATATTCGAAGTTATTAAGGAGCTAAGTTAGTTCACTAAGGATCATCCGGCCGAGTAACAAATTACTCCCCCGGAGGCTCGAGGACTAATGGTTATATCACTAATATCTACTACATATTAAGGAAAGGGCGAAGCAACAAACCTCCATCATCCGACCTGCAAGGTTGATTGCCTTGGCAGCGGTATTCATTTGGGCAGCAAACTCAGCGGGCCCGAATTTCTCCGGGAGATCTTCATTGTGGACGAACTCTGCCTTGTTCCAGTTGTTTACAAACTCGATCAAGGTCAGAGGATAACGTTCGCTGTTGAGCATGTGGGGTGCAATTAGACCCTTAGCATGGGCTTCCCTTCTCTCAACCTGGGCAACGGCGGGGCTGGTGTGCAAAATGAGTTGCGCATCAGCTGGCTCGGCAGGGGTGTCCTTCGGTGGTGGAGTCTTTTTCGGGAGCATGGACGCAAGTGTACGCTGTCCAGCTTCGATTGACACTGCCCTGGTGGCGTCAGGAGCCTTTTTGCCCTTGGGCTGCTGCTGAGAAGTTGAAGTTGTTGCAGCAGTTTTGCCCTTCGGAGCCGCCTTGGTGCTAGCCTTGGTACTAATGGTGCCTTCTCGCTGTGTCTTGGAAGACTCGGACGAGACAGAGGGGCTTGGTGCTATTGCTGGCGCATTGGTTGTCGCTGTTGTTGCTAGCGCTTTGGCTGTTGCTGCTAGTGCTGGCGCTGATGCTGGTGCTGATTTCTGCTTCGGTGGGCATGCTAAAGGAACCTCGGTGGTGGCTGGTTGCGGTTGTGCCGAAGAAGGAGCAACTGCAGCCTCAGCAGAACCGCTTCCCCCCGTTCCGAGGTTGCCCTCCTCTTGACGAGGTGGGCTGGAACCCGGAGCAGCCGCTGAGCCCTCCTGAATGGGGCTCAACGGGCGTGAATCGTCACCACGAGGGGGAGAAGGGCTATGTCGGAGCAGCGAGCCAATGTTGGATCCACTCTGAGGGACCTCCACCGCGGCCCTACCGAATCAAGTCATGAATGATGAGAAACTATAACAAAGGAAGAACAAGTGAATACTAAAGGGAGAAGTGACTTACTCATCCAAGATCAAGGGCTCCTTGGGCTTGCGAGCTCTCTAGGCTACGGCCTTGGTCGTCGATTTGGTGGCAGCTTTGTCCGCGGACTTCTTGCATCTCTTCGCTGGTTTGGAAGGTTCAGAAGAAGAAGCAGATGCATCTCCCCTTTTCCTTGGCGCGACAGGGATAGGCTCCCCCGTGGCGAGGGGAGGATCTTCATGGATCTGCCCACCGGGATTAGCTGATGCCGGAAAGGCGTAAGAAATAGGGACAGCGTCAAATGCTCCCATCACCTCAACGTCGAATCATCTTCATCGTCAGGACAATCTCTAATGGAAGAGAGTTTACCGGAGTGTCGCTTGGTCACATTAGCCATTGGCAGGAAGATCTCCTGATCCGGCTCCTCCTCATCCTAGGCAGCTCGATCAGGCGCCCATTTGAGTGAAGGCTCGGTGCCATCCTCGATGGTTTGCTGAAGAAACATCTAAGGGAAAGAAAAGGCAAAAGGATTAAACCTACAACAAAAACCGACATATGATTTAATTCAGAAAAGGTTTGGGGCACAAGACTTACCGCAGGGGGAAGCCTATCTCGGCAGAAGTGTTCGAGCCCCCACGTCCACTCAGCAGAGAAGTTGTTGCTGGTGGTGAAGAGGGCCTTTACCCGGCGGTAGATCTCGGTGTTTCTTAAATCGAATGAGGAGGTCCGGTTGGGGTCACGGCCCTAGCTCATGTGACAGAGTTTATGCGTGCGTTTCTGGAGGGGGAGATCCGGTTGCGGACAAATGTGATCATGGCTTCCTCGTTGCGCAGCCCAAGATGCTTCAGCTACTTGAACCTTTTGTTAACTTGGTTCACCAGGATGGTGGGCTTCTTGGGGATCTGGTCCCAGAGAACCGGATTAGGAGGACCCGGAACATAAGGGCGCAGCCGGATCAGATCCTCAGTTGTGCCATTTCTGACATAAATGAAGGTCCGGGACCAGCCCTTGCAAGAATCAAGCCCCATACTCGGGGGAAGATGGACTGCTTCCGGGGAGAGATAGATGCAGCGCCAAACTGTGTGAGCTGCTTGTCCTCCGGGTCAAGTTCTCTGTTCAGAATGACGTTGCGGCTGAGGCCAAAGAACCGGATCCGGAGCTCCTTTGTGGGCCACAGTCCGGCATAGCCCTCGATGGTGGAAGCGAAGGAAGAAAGAGAGGTGATGGCGTTAGCCGGAAGATGGTGCGGCTGAAGCTCATACGTGTTGAGCCAGTCGTGGAAAATATTGCTAACAGGGAGACCGAACCCACGTTGGAAGTGGGAGAGAAACACCACATACTCACCCGCATTGGGTGAGGGGGAAAGTTCCTCGTCGGCGAGGCGGGTGATGATGCCCTCCGGCATACGCCGGGTATGGTACATCTAGTCAAGATCGTCTTGGCAGACCCAGGACCCAGCCCAGGCGCCGCGGTCGGCGTTCGTAGCGTCCTCCTCCATTTCTTGCTCCGCGACGGCGAGCTCCTCCTCTGTCATCTCAAGGTCACTATCCTCACTGGAGTTAGTGGTGGTGGGGGGCAGTGCCCTGGACTGGCGAGGACCAGTGGCGGAGGAGATGCGCGGAAGTGGCGGCGATGCTGGTGCGCAAGGAAGCGGTGCGGCGGCGGCGCGGCTAAGAAGATGCGGTGGCGGCGGCGCTGTCGCTGGAGAGGAATAGGAAGAAGAAGAGGCAGAGGGGCGCGAAAGTGGGGAAAACTCCCAAGGGGCGCACCCCTCCCCTATTTAACCACGCCCTTGAGGGGTAGTGGGATCACGTTGTGCGGACGGGCCGCACGGTGTGGCCTTGTATCGCTCGGATCGTTAATCAGCGACGAGCCATAGGAAGGGCCACAAGGCGCAGGAGATCCCACGACGTGACGTTATGATACAGTTAACGAGGAGGCAGGCACGATGAGACGTGCGCTATAGTAATATCTGACAATAACTGCGGCGGTTACTATCGCAGGCCCTTAAAATGAGGTAAAGTAATGATTACCCTCCACGTGGGGAAGCATACGAGAGAAGGAAGGTTGACTCGGATGAGTATGAGGTGACCCGGCCAGCGAGTAGAAACTCGGAATGTGCCAACGGAAAGTAAACCTATGGAAACCGAGATAGGAGATAACTCGGAAAAAGGGGAAAAAGGCTCGCTAAAATTGAACACGTTGTGGCCTTAGCGGCTAAGGCAGCTAAGACCGCACCAACTTCGGGGACTAATGTTGGGGGGATAGCCCCTGGTAGGGTCACGCCGGGGTATAAAGGCCGAGTTAGCCGAGGTACGGCAAGGTCAAAGCAAGAGTTGGCCGAGTCACCTCAAGGAAGGCCGAATCACGGGGTAACCCGGAACAGGGGATGTCCACCTAACTGGGTCTCAGCCGACCTATGTCGTATGTCGGTAAGATGTGTCTAACTTGTATGCAGGTATAGGTGTAGCCGGATCAACTAGGTACGATCTGGGTTATATCAAGCTTGTAAGAGAAGGAAGGTATCTCGTTGGTCAAAGGGTGACCACTGTACGCAGAGCGTGAGCGAAGCGGATAGAGGCCAGGACCACCGAGGCATGGCCGACAAAGGTGACGATGCCTGTGTCGGGTGACACGGGCGCTGCAGAAGCTCACATAGCCTCTACATGGATGACGCTGGGCAAAAGTGACCCGGTCAGCTTACTATTTTGGGAGGAGGCATATTCCTTGGAATATGCCTCCACGTATGCCCTAATTGGAGACCTGGCTACCCCTATATAAGGAGGACTAGGGCCTCAGTAGAAAGGGTTGATCTCTGGAGGGTTAAGTTTTACTAGTGAGTTCCTGAAGGCTAGCTAGTGGTGAGAGTAAGAGAGTTTCTTCGTCCTCCTCTCCCCAATACAGCTCAAGGAGCACTTGTAAACTATGGAAGTGAATCAACTGTGTGTGGAATCACCACACTATCCCTCCCTGGATTCCTCTAGTGCACTTAGTCCCCACCTTTAGCCTATCCATGGCATCTGCCGTGACACCACCATGACAATGGGCGCTAACAGCCACGGGTAGATGGCGCAGCAGCCCGTCTCCGTCAGTGGGCCGCCCTTGCCCACCACCTGCACCTTGAAGTGGAAGAACTTCAAGAAATTCGAGACATCGGGCAGACGCCGAGGAACACCTCGCAGCAAACCGCGTAATGCGACAGCATCGACATGGCGTTTGCTCCGAGGTGGTGAAGCTGCAGATCAGAGGTGACCAGCAACTCCAAGATGAAGCGGCTGAACGCCAGCCCAAGGCCGCGAGCGAAGTGGGCGAGGAAGACCACGGACTCACCAGGCTGGGGGTGAGGCACCCGCTCGCCCTCCGGCGCAAGGCGATGCTTCACCACCCTCTCCGACGGCAGAAACTTCCCCCTGTCGATACTTCTTCACCAGCTCTCCGTGACATAAGAGCCGCACTAGCCGTCGGCGACCTCGGGCAGCATATTGCCTGGAAAGGTAGCCGTGGTGGAGGCGCGGGGTACCGCGGTCGAAGAAGAAGACCGGCGCTGGCCACCAGGAAACGGTGGCACAAGAAAGCAGAGAAACGCTAGAGCGCGAGGAAGAATAAGGATGGCAGGCGCAGGGCGACAAAGTGAGGAACCACTACTCCTTGCGCGCGTATTTATCGGTGACGGATAACCGTGCTGGTTCCCCTACCTCCATGCCATGTGGGAAAGCGACCACTCCACTACCCCGCGACGGTTCGAGGCAGATCGCGTGCGCCAACGCCGTGTGCACAGAAGATCCCGCAGAAGTTACTACGGGAGGCAAAACGCTCCCATGATCTCCAAGGAGACACAATGATGAAGGCATGCGCACGTTTACCAAAAAAATGCAGCAGCAGACCCAGAAGTCAAACTGACGCGACACGCGCCAGAAACGGTAGGCGTGGCTTACGCAAGCACCAACGACAGCGTACTGGCGATCCATCTCCCGGCCGGGTGCGGTAGCCGGTCAAGAAGATCACCCATCACACCCTATGGGTGGGTCCAACGGCTCCGTAACTGGTGAACCCCAGCCGGGAAAACAACGTAGAATCTAAATCCTGTACAGGTCAAAGACTACAAAACAAAGGCTACAAGACAAATGAAAACGACAAAGCATTTGCGTGATCAATCATTTCAAATGAGCACGCAAGAACTTCTCCGCGAGGCCAAGTCCTAACGCGCTCGGGGACTAGTGTCGGGGGGATGACCCCAGGGTAGGCCAAGACGGGACAAACCGACCGGCTCCAAGGAGCACGGGCCGTCTGGACATAGATGAAGGACCCACAGCCGGGTGGAATCCCCACCCAGTTCGCACTATAGTTTCACCCGCTGGCCCGTCTAGCCGGGTAGCCAGAAGAACCGGCTGGGAGGCCGTTGCTAGCCGTCCTCCTCGGATCCGCTGAACATTGTATGGTGGGGATGACACTCCTTGCTAAGCACACCCTTGTCTGGACAGGCTAGCTGGCCTGGCCGGCCCTACTGGACAACTACGACAAAGCTGGAGGCTGACGAGCAAAGCAAGGGCTGACGAGGAAATCCCCGGCTTACGCGTAAAGGGTCGGCTGACGGATAAAGAGCTGCATGACAAGTAAAGCAGGGGCGCTGAGCGCTAAAGCATGGTCATCCCCTGTACTGGAGGCTTGACTAGACCCGGGCCTACCGTTTGGCCCTGTCCAGCCAGCCCACTTTGTAAGGCCCAAATCCAAACAGTAAACCATAGAACCCATCTTGTAAGCTACCTCCTCAACCTGTATATAAAGGGGGTAGCGCTAGGGTTCTAGGTAAGCGGAAGCAGAAGGAAAAATAGACATCAGAAGGACTTAGAGAATTCCAAGCAAGAAGTAGCTAAGTAAACAGCTCAAGGAGCACTTGTATTGGGCGTTTCCCCCTATGATAGTAGATCCTTGCAGAGTAGGAGTTTTACCTCGCCAAGAGGGCTCCGAACCAGGGTACATAGCTATTTTTGCAGTATCTGTGCCCAACCCATTGCGAGCAGCGACCGATAGCAACCTGATTGTCCCCTTCAAACCATCCCCGAAGGCACTACCGTGTTCCACTCCACGACATGACCCTAGTGGATACATGTGGTTTAGCAAAAGGACACATATGCAATGATATCTAGTGGATCCAAGTGGTTTATGAAAAGAACACACATGCAATGACATATAGTGGATCCATGTGGTTTATGAAAAGAACACACATGCAATGACATCTAGTGGATCCAATTGGATCCGTGTGGTTTATGAGAAGAACACCACATGCTGGAGTGGCTTCATTGCATGTGTTCTTTTCCAAAACCACAATGATGCAAACTGATACACACACATCCATGTGGGTGTGGTGAAGCAACTTCTTTCAAACTGTTGGTAGAATGCATGTTGAAGTTGAATCCTAGCATGATGCTAGGGTTCCTGGATATAGTTGGACACCACATGCTAGAATGGCACCATTGCATGCTGGTAGGGTTCCTGCAAAGATTCACACTGATACACACACACATCCAAGTGGGTGTCGTGATGCAGCATCTTTCAAACTTGTCATAGAACACATGTTGCAGTTAAATCCTAGCATGTTGCTAGGGTTCCTAGACATGGTTGGACACCACATGCTGGAGTGGCATCATTGCATCTATTCTTTTCCAAAACCACAATGATGCACACTGATACACACACATGCAATGACATCTAGTGTATCCATGTGGTTTAGGAAAACAACACACATGAAATGACTCTAGTGGATCAATGTGGTTTTGGAAAAGAACACACATGCAATGACATCTAGTGGATCCATGTGGTTTATAAATAGAACACACATGCAATGACATTTAGTGGATCCATGTGGTTATCAAAAGAACACATATGGATTGACTCAAGTGGATCCATATGTTTTAGGAAACGAACACACATGCAATGACACTAGTGGATCCATGTGGTTTATGAAAAGAACACACATGCAATGACATCTAGTGGATCCATGTGATTTATGAAAAGAACAAACATGCAATGACATCTAGTGGATCCATGTGGTTTATGAAAAGAACACACATGGAATGACTCTAGTGGATCCATGTGGTTTATGAAAAGAACACACATGCAATGACATCTACTGGATCCATGTGGTTTATGAAAAGAACACACATGGATTGACTTTAGTAGATCTATATGGTTTATGAAAAGAACAAACTAATGACATCTAGTGGATCCATGTGGTTTATGAAAGGAACACACATGTACTGACATCAAGTGGATCCATGTGGTTTATGAAAATAATACACATGCAATGACATCTGTAGATCCATGTGGTTTATGAAAAGAACACACGTGCAATGGAATCTAGTGGATCCATGTGGTTTATGAAAATAACAGACATGCAATGACATCTAGTGGATCCATGTGGTTTATGAAAAGAACACAACATGGTGGAGTGGCATCATTGCATGTGTTCTTTTCGAAAACCACAATGATGCACACTAATACACACACACATCCAATTACTCTAGTGGATTCATGTGGTTTATGAAAACAACACACATGCAATGACATCTAGTGGATACATGTGGTTTATGAAAATAACACACATGGAATGACCCTAGTGGATCCATGTGGTTTAGGAAAAGGACACATATGTAATGACATCTAGTGGATCCATGTGGTTTATGAAAAGAACACACATGCAAGGATATCTAGTGGATCCATGTGGTTTATGAGAAGAACACACATGGAATGACTCTAGTGGATCCATGTGGTTTATGAAAAGAACATACATGTTGGAGTGGCATCATTGCATGTGTTCTTTTCCAAAACCACAATGATGCACACTTATACACACACACACATCCAAGTGGGTGTGGTGATGGAGCATCTTTCAAACTGGCCTTAGAATGCATGTTCTAGTTTATCCCAACAAGCTGCTAGGGTTCCTGGACACGGTTGGACACCACATCCTGGAGTGGCATCATTGCATGTGTTCTTTTGCTAAAACCACCATATTGCACACTAACACATACACACATCCAAGTGGGTGTGTTGATGCAGTATCTTTCAAACTGGTGGTAGAATGCATGATGCAGTTGAATCCCAGCATGCTGCTAGGGTTCCTAGACATGTTTGGACACCACATGCTAGAGTGGCATCATTGCATGTGTTCTTTTACAAAACCGAAATGATGCACACTAATACACACACATGAAATGACACTAGTCGATCCATTTGGTTTATGAAAAGAACACACACGCAATGACATCTAGTTGTTCCATGTGGTTTATGAAAAGAACACACATGCAATGACATCTAGTGGATCCATGTGGTTTATTAACAAAACACACATGTAGTGACATCTGGTGTATCCATGTGGTTTATGAAAATAACACACAAGGAATGGCATCTAGTGGATCCATGTGGTTTATGAAGAGAATACAAATGCAATGATATCTAGTGGATCCATGTGGTTTATGCAAAGAACACACATGCAATATGCAATCACATCTAGTGGTTCCATGTGGTTTATGAAAAGAACACACATGCAATGACATCTAGTGGATCCACTTGGTTTATGAAAAGAACACACATGCAATGAAATCTAGTGGATCCAGGTGGTTTGTATAAAGAAAACACATGCAATGACATGTAGTGGATCCATGTGGTTTATGAAAAGAACACACATGCAATGAAATTAGTGGATCCATGTGGTTTATGAAATAAACACACATGCAATGACATCTAGTGGATCCATGTGTTTTATGAAAAGAACACACATGCAATGACATTAGTGGATCCAAGTGGTTTGTGCGAAGAACACCACATGCAGGAGTGGCATCATTGCATGTGTTATTTTCCAAAACCACAATGATGCACACTAATACACACATACACATATCCAATGATTCTAGTGGATCCATGTGGTTTATGAAAAGATCACACATGCAATCACATCTAGTGGATCCATGTTGTTTATGAAAAGAATAGACATGTAATGACATCTAGTGTATCCATGTGGTTTATGAAAAGAAAACACATGGAATGACTCTAGTGGATCCATGTGGTTTAGGGAAATAACACACATGCAATGACACTAGTGGATACATGTGGTTTATGAAAAGAACACACATAAAATGACATCAGTGGATCCATGTTGTTTATGAAAAGAACACCACATGCTAGAGTGGAATCATTGCATGTGTTCTTTTCCAAAACTACAATGATGCACACTAATACAGACACACACATCCAATTACTCTAGTGGATCTGTGTGGTTTATGAAAAGAACACACATGCAATGACATCTAGTGGATCCATGTGGTTTATGAAAATAACACACATGGAGAGACCCTAGTGGATCCATGTGGTTTAGGAAAAGGAGACATATGCAATGACATATAGTGGATCCATGTGGTTTATGAAGATAACACACATGCAATGACATCTAGTGGATCCATGTGGTTTATGAAAATAACGGACATGGAATGACATCTAGTGGATCCATGTGTTTTATGACATCTACTAGATCCATGTGGTTTATGAAATGAACGCACATGCAATGACATCTAGTGGATCCATGTGTTTTGTGGAAAGAACACACATGCAATGACATCACTGGATCCATGTGGTTTAGGAAAAGAACACCACATGCTGGAGTGGCCTCATTGCATGTGTTCTTTTCCAAAACCACAATGATGCACACTAATACACACACACATCCAATGACTCTAGTGGATCCATGTGGTTTATGAAAAGAACACGCATGCAACATGCGATGACATCTAGTGGTTCCATGTGGTTTATGAAAAGAACACACATGCAATAACATCTAGTGGATCCATGTGGTTTATGAAAAGAACACACATGCAATGACATCTAGTGGATCCATGTGGTTTATGAAAAGAACACGCGTGCAACATGCTATGACATCTAGTGGTTCCATGTGGTTTATGAAAAGAACACACATGCAACGACAATCTAGTGGATCCATGTGGTTTATGAAAAGAACACACATGCAATGACATCTAGTGGATCCATGTGGTTTATGAAGAAAATACACAGGTAGTGACATCTAGTGGATCTATGTGGTTTATGAAAAGAACACACATTAAATGACATAAGTGGATCCATGTGGTTTATGAAAAAACACCACATGCTTGAGTGTCATCATTGCATGTGTTATTTTCCAAAACCATAATGATGCACACTAATAGACACACACATCCAATTAATCTATTGGATCCATGTTGTTTATGGAAAGAACACACATGCAATGACATCTAGTGGATCCATGTGGTTTATGAAAATAACATACATGGAATGACCCTAGTGGATCCATGTGGTTTACGAAAAGGACACACATGCAATGAAATATAGTGGATCCATGTGGTTTATGAAAAGAAGACACATGCAATGACATCTAGTGGATCCATGTGGTTTATGAAAACAACACACATGGAATGACTCTAGTGGATCCATGTGGTTTATGAAAAGAACCCAAATGCTAGAGTGGCATCATTGCATGTGTTATTTTCCAAAACCACAATGATGCACACTTATACACACACACATCCAAGTGGGTGTCGTGATGGAGCATCTTTCGAACTGTCCTTAGAATGCATGTTGCAGTTTAATCCCAGCATGTTGCTAGGGTTCCTGGACATGGTTGGACACCACATGCTGGAGTGGCATCATTGTATGGGTTTTTTTCCTAAAACCACAATGATGCACACTAACACATACACACATCCAAGTAGGTGTGGTGATGTAGTATCATTCAAACTGGAGGTAGAATGCATGCTGCAGTTGAATCCTAGCATGCTG
>CAJUXJ010000962.1:0-21550 GCA_910589775.1 Avena eriantha
AACTAGGAATAGTATTGATTCTTGGACTAAATGCAAAGATGCTTTTATTGGAAAATACATCCTCCTGCTAAGATTATATCCATGAGAAGTGAAATAATGAAGTTTAAACAACTTGATAATGAGCATGTTGCTCAAGCTTGGGAAAGAATGAAATCTTGGTAAAGAATTGTCTCACTCATGGACTGACTGCTTGGATGATCATCCAAACTTTTATGCAGGATTGAACTACTCATGGACCCACTCATGGGTGCTGAAACAAAACTTTTGGACAAAATATGATGGTTAATTATTCTGAATGGCATACTGAGAGAGCTCCACAAGGTAAGAAGGTAAATTCTGTTGAGGAAACCTCCTCCTTGAGTGATAAGATTGATATTATTATGTCTATGCTTGTTAAGGGAAAGCCCATATTGATCCAAATAATGTTCCTTTAGCCTCTTTGGTTGCTCAAGAAGAGCAAGTTGATGGAACTTCATAAGAAATAACAACTTTCACAAACAATGCTTATGGTAATAATGCTTATAGGAACAATTTGGTAACAACAATTATAAGCCATATCCTCCCAACAATGGTAATGCTTATGGAAATTCTTACAACAACAAAGGAGTGCTCCCTCTGAACTTGAAGTTATGCTTAAAGAGTTTATTAGTTAAAACAAACTGCTTTCAATAAAACTATTGAGGAAAAACTCTCTAATGCTGAAAGAAATATAGCATCTTTAGCTGAAGCTCAATCTACTTTGAATAAAATGGCTGCTAAACCTGAAACTAATGATAATCCCTTTGCAGCTACCATAATGCCTATACAAGTAAGAATTGATGAAAATGTTAGACTATTAGCTGAATTACATTGCTGTAAGTGGAAAGAGAAGATGATGAAAATTAGAAACATTAGTGTTTCTACTATTACCACCCACTAGTGTTGAGCGCTAGTAATAGTTCTACTACTTAGATGATAAATTTGATTTTGATCTTGATGGTTGCAATATCTCTGAAGTTATTTAAGTTCTACAAAAGCTTGCTAAAAGTCCTAATGCGTGCTGCTGACATGGCCTTTACAAAACACATTACTGATGCTCTCATAAAGATTAAAGAAGAAAAGATGAAACATAAAGCTTCTATCCTATAAAACAAGAAGATGTTGGGAACCCATCATTAAATGAAAGTGAATGACTTTGATTTCAAAACTTTGTGTGATCTTGATAGTAGTGTTTCTATTATGCCTAGAAGGATTTATGATATGCTTGATTTGCCTCCACCTGAAGATTAGTTATTGGAATGCCACTTGATGAGTTAATGCTAAAAGAAACTCATGGGGAGTCTTAATGATGTTCTTATTATGGTTAACGATCCTATGTCCCCGTTGATTTCTATGTTTTGGATGTTGAATACAATGCTTCTTGTCCTATTACTTTGGGAAGACCTTTTCTTAGAACTATTGGTGCCATCATTGATATGTATGAAAGAAGGCACCATTATTAAATATCAACTCCCACTCAAGAAATGTATAGAACACTTCCCTAAATAGAGAGAAAAGATTTCTTTTGCTTCTCCTATGAAAACAAAATTTGGTCTTAATGCTTCTTCATTTGAGAACACTTGATTCTTTTTCTTGCTTCTTATGCCTAACTTAAAGGCGTTAAAAAAGTACTTATTGGGAGATAACCCAAAAGTTTTAGATGAGTCTTGGAAGTCATTACCTCTGTAATAACCTCTCCTTATCCTTTTTATTTGCTTTTTGTGCCAAGAGTAACCTCTAATGAGAGAGAAGTAATGATTGGGAAAGTTGTTGTCCCGAAACAGATTTATGTGCTTCACCGTAAAAATTCGTGAGAGAGCTGTGTAGTAGGATTGAGCTGTAATTTTTTGTGCTTCTATCCCAGGTTGTTATCTAACCTTCGTTAGTTAAACACTTTTTATTTGAGCAACATAAGGTCTTCGAAAAAATTCGTCTTTACCTACTGGTCTGTTTTGACAGATTTCTGCCATTTTCTGCATTTGCTTCTTGTTAGTTCCTTCTTGAGTTCTTTGGGGAATTGAGCTTTTGAGGGAAGTGCTACAGTATCTAGTGTTCTAATGGAAGTTTATTTGGTGTTAGAACTGAACCTTAGACTTATTTATCTTAAGTGCACTAATGTTGCTAATGAGATTGTGTGAAGTTTTGTATGAAGGAAAAAATTCAGGTGTATGGAAGGAATGAGTAATGAGATGAAGGATGGACTAAAGCTCAAGCTTGGGGATGCCATGCGTGTCACCCCAAGAAATATCCAAGAAGTACAAGCGTCAAAGCTTGGGGATGCCCAAGGCATCCCCTTCTTCATCAATAAAAATCCCAGGTTTCTTCCAAACGCTTCATTTTTATTGTTTCATGCACAGTTGTGTGTTCTTGGAGCGTCTTCTTTTTTGTTTTTGTTTTGGTTTTAGTTTGCTTGGTTTGCTTAGTTTTCTGAATAAATTGGTTGGACCCCCTCTTTCATACATTGGTTTGCAAATAGTTTGGTTTGGTTTGGAAAAGAGTAGGAAAGTTCATGCTTATGTGGTAAAAAGAGCTCGTTTTTGACTGTGGCCTATGCTTTGTCATGCCATGCTTGATATTGTTTTGGCTTTATGCTTAGTATTCTTTGATGTAGCATGACTTGTTATAAACAATTGAGATTGCTTAATGTGCCTTGGATGAATCATGCGTTGTTTTAGCATATTAAAGCATAGTATAGTGGTATTCTCCTTTGATGCTTTATTTGGGTTGACTTGGCACATGCTCACAACATGTTATGACTATCCAAGTCACCATAGCATTTCTGATCCTTTAGTTTTCAACTTGTAGTATCACTTTATGCTTTGATAAATGATGTTTTGTCGCTCTGCATGATTATGGCCATTATTGCTCTCTTAGTTTGTCGCTCCTAGTCTTTTGCTAGCCTCCACAACAAAGTATGAGTTCCACTCATGCATCCAACTCCCTAAACCAAGTTATTCCAAAGAGTCCACCATACCTACCTACTAGCTTATGCTATTCCAAGTATATTCATGCTTTTGTTTACCTTCCAAATTAAACTTGTTATGAGAAAACTAGTGATTAAAGCTCTCGCGAACTTGATGGCACACTTTACTTTTCTTGCCCTTAATAAACTTGAACCATTGTGTCTTCTATGTTGTATATGCTTGCACTTATTTGTCGGGAATTAGCAGAACCATGCTTTCATGGGGAACGCTTTCAACATTGCACTTGGTACTTGTACCTAGTTGATATCATGCTCTTTTGTATATGGATGTCGTCGGTGTGAAATGAAAGGGGAGCTTGTAAGTCCATGGAGTTATGTATATGTGTTAGAGAAACGCCTAGGCCGCTGGTCTAAGCCATGCTGACATGGTGGAAACCTGCAGCGTAACCATAATGAGTTGTCGATGAAGCATTCTTCTTATAAAAAAAGAGTACTATATTGAGAAAAAAGAGAAAAAGAGAAAAAAAGAGATACTATGAAAAGAGGAAAGAGAGAAAAAAGCACCATATTCCCATGGTAAATAAGAAGAATGTTGAGATGCTCGTTGTCTGCTTGCCTTGTCATTTTTATATGGGGATTCTTCCGTATCATCGGGCAAGGGGTACCCCGTTGGCGGTTCTCTATGATACACTTATACTTACAATGACAAGAACTTACCGGTGACTAAACTTGAGTAGCATGAGGAGCGGCCCTCGTATACAAGGGACATGAGATTTCTGACTTATACTTCGTCAAGCATGTACACCATAGTTTGTTCACTTTAACTTGAATCACTTCAAGATGCTTATGATAGGGGCAATGAGAGCTGAAAGCTATAAGTACCATAATTTTTGGAAGCTCTTTATGAGACTTGAATCCCTACTTCCTTTTACAAAGGCTTTTCTTCCACCATTATATTGAGTCTCCACCTTCTATCTTTATGCACCTACTTTGAGAGCATAGTGGCCATTCTTAGTTCTATGTGCATTGTCCCAAGACTAGTTGATTGATGCATACTTTGATATTGTTTGTTTTAAACTATTGTATCTAGTCACTCTTATGAACTTTGAAGGTGTCCTATGCATTTATATTTGCTACTCTATTGAGGGACAAGCTGAATAATTATGCTATGTTTTCTTTATGTGAAACAAACAAACGTCTTGCAAAGCATTGTTATTCATGAATCTTTTGTTTGTGCCTTTTCATGTTGCATCATAGTTTCTCTACTTATTGCTAGAACTTTGTCTTTCATGTTATGATTGAAGTACTATGATCCCAGCTTTGAATGTTTTGCAAATACTTTGATCAAGTATTTGATGGTGCATGTCACCTAAAAATTATTCTTTCTTTTTATCACTTACCTACTCGAGGACGAGCAGGAGTTAAGCTTGGGGATGTTGATACATTGCAAATGTATCTATAGTTTTTGATGTTCCATGCTTGGTTTTATCCACTTTCTTGTGTTTTGTTCCAACTTTGGAGTACTTTTCTTATGATTTCTTGGACTAACCTATTAACAAGAGCCACAGTCTAGCTGCCTGTTTTCTGCTGTTTTTGGTTCCAGGAAAGTCAGAAAATAAATATTATCAGAATTGGACGGGACAAAAGCCAAAGTGCCTATTTTTTTGGATGTCATCAAGTGCCAGAATACGAGACGGAGAAGGGCCAGAGGGCGGCCACACCACCTGGCCGCGCGGCCAGGCCTGGCCCGTGCCAGGGGGTGGTGTGGCCAGCCTAGGCACCCCCTCGGCCTCCCCTTCCGACTATAAGATGCCCTCGGGACATAAACCCTAAGTACCCGATCAAAAATCCACGAAAGATTCTATAGCCGCCGTCATCTCCATCCCTAGATCGGGAGGGATCTGAAGCTCTTCCCGGCACCCTATCGGAGAGGGGAATTCACCCTGGAGGCCTTCTTCATCACCATGCAAGCCTCCGGTGTGATGCGTGAGTAGTTCATCCTTGGACTACGGATCCATGTAGTAGCTAGATGGTTGGTTCTCCTCCTTTGTGCTTTCATGTCTAGATCTTGTGAGCTCCGTTCATGATCAAGATCATCTATTTGTAATTCTGCATGTTGTTTTTGCGGGGATCCGATGGATATTGAGATTCTATTTCAGATTGATTATTGATTCTATCATGTCTTTGTTATTTGAGATCTTGCTTATTTCCGTTGTTAGTAGCTATCTTGGCCAAGTAGATGCTAGCAACTCCAAGAGTTAGTATTTATGCTCGATAGTGGGTTCATGCCTCTGGTAATCTAGGGAAGTGACAGAAATCTCTAAGGTACTAGATGTGTTGTTGCTACTAGGGAGAAAACAACAATCCTTTGTTCATAGAACAATCGTATTGTTTACTTTACACGCAGTTCATAAAGCAATAATCTGTTGCTTGCAACTTAATACTGGAGGGGGTTCCGATGATAACCTGAAGGTGGATTATTAGTCATAGATGCAGTTGGATGGCGGTCTATGTATTATGTTGTAATGCCCAATCAAGTCTCAAAGGAGTCAAGATGATTAGTATATGCATGTATTGCTTTCTCGGTGTTTGTCAATTGCCCCGCTGTAATTTGTTCACCCAGCATGTTATCTATCTTAAGGAGAGCCACCTCTAGTGAACTATGGATCCCGGTCCTTTTCTTTACATATAATCTACAATTGTTTACTGCTTTGTGTTTTCTTTCTGCAAACTTTTACTTCTTTCCATTCGATGCGTTTAATCCTTTGTTTTCCGCAAAACACGGTGAGATTGACAACCGCATCGCAAGTTGGGGACAAAGTTCTGTGGTTGTGTTGTGCAGGTCTCCACGTTGCTACTAGCACCGGTAGTGTGCCCTGCCAAAGCTCAGCTAGTAACACCTTTGAGGTGTTTCCTTGCTCCTACTGGTTCGATTAAACCTTGGTTTCATAACTGAGGGAAACTTGCTGCTGTGGTCATCATACCTTCCTCTTGGGGTTCCCAACGAGCTCTACATCAACACCGCCATCAAGCAATTTTCTGGGCGCCGTGCATTGAGCCATCACGCCTCTATATTGGAGTTAATCCGGTGTCTTGCACCACTTTTGACAGAGATTGCCGTCCTGATTAACGGTTGTGGCTGTGGTGCCTTGGAGCCGGACTTCGGCTTCTGCCACCACCTCCTCCGCCACGACGCCCTCCTGGGCCTCCTTGAGAGCCGTTGTGATGGCTACTTGGTGGAGAGGGTGCAGCAGCTGGATTGTTTCCGGCGGATCGCCGGCCTCCGTTTGGAGCGTCATTATTCCGGTTCCGGGGAGGATATTCATTGTGACGAGTCCCCTGCCAGCTTGACTCGGCATGGTGTCCGTCGTTCCTTCATCCGTCATTCCCATCACGATGGGGTTCAGCTGGACGGCTTGGATGTCTAGGAGGTGGCATTCTTTGTCGGTCCTCCTCCCAACGTTTCTCTTTGTCTTCTTCCCTGCGATCGTTTGACTCTCACCGGGGAGGATTTCTCGGATACAGTGCATCAATTGCCTCTTGCTCGGCGGCTAGAGCAACGTTATGCCAGTCACGTGCAGTTCTGTGGTGATGTCCTCAAGATCCGGTTCTTCAGTGATTGTCTTCCCGGTGGTTAGAATGGTGATGCTGTTCTGGAACCCGTTGGGGTCTTATGTCGTTCTAGGCTGGATCCGTGCGACATTGGTCTGATTGAGAGACTAGTTTTCTGCTCCCGGATTTCGTGACCTTCTGCTGCTCTAGACCCTTGGTGAGTAGCTTGATGCCTAATCGAACCTATTCCGGGCCTAGATTATTCACCAGGATGTCTCGGGCTGCAGCGGTGTTTTGCACTAGTGTTGGTTACACCAGATCTCCGTTACTGTCGAGCCGAGGCATCCCCGGATCTCCCTCAAAGAGAACCTTGCGTACCTCCGGAAATTTATTGTCACGCGTGTGTCATTTCCGGTTCTTCTGATGTTGCAGAGAGATGAGCTTCTCCGCAGTAGCCATGCGCTTTTTCTCTTCCTTGATGTTTTTAGCTTCATCCAGGAGTACTTGGCGACGCGCTTCTAGGTCTTGGGCCCTTTCTTCCAATTTTGCAGCAGTAAGCTCTGCCGTAGTAGGGATAGGTGTAGTCAATGCAGCATCGATGAGTTTACGGGCACCTGCGGTTACCACGTGTCCATCCATCGACTCTTATTTGGGCTTGTCTGGGATAAGTGCTCCATCCGAGTCTTCCTCATATTCCTCGGCAATCACCTCCTCTGCTGGAAGTTCTTTTGCCGGGGTCTTGTTCTTCTTCTTCGCCTTCTTGGCAGCGCTGGTAGCAAAGACGGCTTTGGGTCCGTTTCCCAGAGTCAAGCTCTAATTGGTACTTTCGGACATTTGGACCTCGGGATTATCTCCGAGATCCATGTCATCCTGCGCTTTAGGAGAGTTTTCTCCGGATCCTTAGTCCATGGCTTCTCCTTCCTCTACAGCTTTGGAGTTGTACTCCTCTTCATATTTTGCGGAGTACTTCTGGAAATCCGCCGACGTCATCGAGTCATCCAAGGATGCGGGTAAGTCGGTGTTTGTTCCAATCGCCTCCAACACCGAGTCTTCGTTGTCTCCAGCATCGGCTGAGCCGGATCCGGATCCAAACATATCTGACAAAGTGTGACATGTGGGTCCTGAGGAAGTTGCAGCTTTCCTCGTGGGCTTCCTCGAAAATTCTGATGGTCTCGAGAGCCCCATCCACGTTTGCGCCTTGCAGCATCATGCACCTTAACGTATGCCCCAGGAAAGGTTGGTCTGTTATGGTGTTGGCAGAGCCGGAATCGAGGTTATTGTTTTGCTCCTCCTAGACTTCGACCTCGGTGGGTAGATCGATCTGGGATTCAGCCTCGCTAGGGAGATCCACTCCAGATTCGACTTGAACCGCCATATCTACTTCAGGTCCGGCTTTCTCCACTATCTCCACAACGGGTGCAGGCCGGGTGGTATTAGGGTTTTCTGAGATCCAGAACTTTGTCGCCTCCGCGGACAAAGGGGATCCAGAAATTTCTTCTGCCTCTATCATTACCGCTGGGTTGGGTGGGGCAGGTTCAGCGAATCCGATGTACACATCGATTTCGCCAAAGGACATGATGGTGTAAGCAGTCATGGCCTCCCTAGCCGGAATCTAGGTATCATCGAGAACGATGAGAGGGACGTCGCTGGTGTAGAGGATGCGACCGACGATGATAGTCTCGCCAATTCCGATTCTTGAAGATTCCGCTCGGAACGCAGATCCAAAGCTCACTTGCCCCACGGTGGGCACCAACTGTCGTCGGATTGATGACAATTATGCCATAAGGGGGTCCTCGAGGCGTGTGGAAGAGAGGGGTGTGAGACATACGGTGTTCCGGGACGGTGAGCACATAAGTTTACCCAGGTTCGAATCCCCTGGCTTTGGACGGATCCTACTCCTGCTAGCAATCCAGTAATATGGCAGAGCCGGAATATGGGTTACAAGGGTTTCGCCTGTGCGAGTTGAGATTGTAGACTATTGTGGGGGTGCCCTAAATTCTTTCCCTAGGACGACTTATATAGATATCCGGCCTAGGGTTTACAGAAGAGACCTATCCGGCTACGACTAAGAGTCGGTTACAGAGTACATCTTGAACTACAAGTAACACTACGAGCCTATGTCGATAAGTCATATGGGCCTTCCCGTAGTCGGACTGGACTCCGTATCTTCTCCCTGACTGGGCTTCCCGTGAAGCAAAGCTCTAACCCGAAGTGGGCCACCCTGGTCAGTGAGGCACAATGAGGATACCCGGAAAGTATATCCCCAACAAAGGAGAACTCATAAAGCCATGTCCATGCCACGGGAGCAATCCCTTAATAGCGGGATAATACGATTGATGTCATTTATCAGTCAGCTGTGGTTATGAAGGATGCTGTGAGCAGTGGTTGTTTCCTATTTGTCCATATATGGAGCTCCTCCCACATAGATACATATCATGAGAATATTTGTTATAATAATCTTGATTACTTAGTCTAAATTGCTAGCGGTGTATCCACCACTCCCTAAGAATGCCTTTTTCCCTATTGTAGTTCCAAGCTCTTTTACACACACGATTCTTACTTTCTACATTAAGTTTTACTTTACTTTAAATTGCTTCATTCAACCAAAAACCCAAAAACAACTCTACTTTTCTTGCATCTTAAAGTTATTCCTTAAGTACTTCGTTTAGTTTTAGTTAAAAGCATTTTAGTCTTTCGCCTACTGCTCCTTGTGGGATCGATATCTTTATTTTGAAACTAGCTACAAACAATATGTGCACTTGCAATCATCAGCAGCGTTTCATTCCTTCCGACAATATGTTGTGGTAAGATGGAGGTGATCATCCTCGCAAGGCTAATATGAGGAATATGACCTTAGCTTCTACTCATTTCTTGAAAGTGCATCCAGTGTCCTTCTAGTGGGTGTTGGATTATTAATAACAATCGATTAAGGCACTGGAGAATCTAGGATAAAAATGGAGGGTGGACTCAATATTGAAGTTAAATTCCAATTATGACGGGCCAATTTCTTGAAGATGTGATATTTTAGTATAAAATATTGCCATGTACTTACCTAGGTGCATATAAACTACCAACCACTATGTATTATTCCAAAGACACAAATTGTGTAAAGAACACGATATAATATAAGCATACATGCAAAAGAATCTTTACATATAATATATCGTGCTTGTGACTCACGATAAGTGAATAGTGCCCAGCATGCACATGCCACTCCCAATTACTTACTCCATGCATGTCTTGCTCATCCAAACCAAAGACAGACGGCAGCGCCAAGGCCTTGTCCACTTACCCCTTCGCTGTGTTAGCCGTCCTCCTCCCCAACAGATGCCTGCACGCATAGGAGGTCAGGAGTGGCAACCAAATGTGTTCTTCTTCATGCCATTGATCCATACATGGATATTAGCCATCTAGTTGAGATGTTTCGTCAAAATTGGAGGGTAGACTCGAGCCTAATGAAGCCTACCCGATAAATTTTCCCCTGGATTAAGGGACACATGTGTCATCTACTATAGACAAGAATATAGTTCCAAAAGTTGGTTTAACCACGAGCAAGACATGGCTTCTCAAAATTGAGGGAAGAAAATGTACGAGTAATACCATGAGAATGTAGGCGCTCATGAGGAATCAAGAGTTGTACCTGCTTGAAGAAAGCCAAGAGAGTCTTCTTCTCTAGCTTTGAGTCAATTAAAACCCATATTATGAAGGAAGAAAGTGAAGCTCGTTTCCGTGCTCAACTCAATTCATTCTCTACAAAACAATCCACGTGGAGTGTGCTTGAAACTTGTTACTCTTGGAAATTTAGCATCTAGATGGTTATGCGTTAGCTGTTAAGCATCCAATTTGTGAACTGACCGCAACAATTTTGTAAAGATTTACTCCATCCTTTTCAAAATATAACATTTTTAGTTTTTATGAAGCGAATGTATTTAGGCGTATTTTGGTGTGTAGTTTTGAAGTGCACATAAAAGACATCTATTTTCATTTGTTTGACAAAAGATAAAACATTTGAAGGGAGTAGATATCACCTTAAGGTATGCGATTGGTGAGAGGGCCAAACCTAGCTTGATCTTGATGGAGACGTCTTAATCTAAGTATTTGAGTGCATACCTCCTCGACTATACCACCTACCTAATATGGCTGCTAGAGCAGGATCAGATGTTGTTGTGAGCGAGAAGAAAGAAATTCAGAGGAGAGGAGGAAGGAGACGAAGTTCAGTTTCTCAACTCATTTTCAGCATGATTGTTTTGATTATAGTTGTGGCTTAAGTAGCCTCACACACTCCATGAGTTGGCACGCATGCCTGACACCCTTTTTCACTTTCACCCTCGACTTATCGCGTCACCCACCACACACTCCTCTAGTGACGCTGATGCATGTAAAATGCATCCATGAACTTTGTCGTTTATTGCTTCAAAATCATTATTATTTTGCAACATTATTATATTTATTAGGACTAACCTACTAATAGTTGCAAAAGTGCATAAGTTCTTGTTTTACACTTTGTTGTGTAGGAAATACACAAATATGGAAGGAAATCACTCGAGAGGAAACCCTACTTTGGAGGCATCCACCCATAGCCACGAAATTCCCCCTCCTTGGCATCCCCCAAGGAGGGGGGAACTCCTCAAGATCAGCACCATCTCCAAGGAAGAAGAAGGGGCAAGGGGTCGCTGCCCCCAAGGGCAGCCGCCGCCCATAGGAGGGTGCTGACGCCTCCTCTCCACGCCGGTGCTGCTTCTCCCCCTTGGGGAGGCTCATCTCCATCACCATCTACTGCAAGATCCCATCATCCCCCACTGTAATCTCTTGGAAAACATGATGTATGATGCAATATATTATTTTCCCATGATCTATTGTATGACTATGTTGATGTTTGAGTAGTGAATTGTTATGGCAATTGTGATCTAGTTTGTTTTGAGTGCATACAAGTATATGTTATCTTCTATGATGATCTTGATGCACTAACATATGAGTGCACACATATGTTGGGGGATGCACAAGGTTGTCATCGTTGCGTGTTGATAGGATGAGGGATAGACGGAATTTGACAAAAGCCGAATCCCAAGTCTTAGAAATATATATAGTATTAATTCATGGTTAATCAACGGGGGTATTATCATGGGGACCTTAGATCTAAATGCAGTGGTTGTACTTTATGTCTTAATATTCCCTTGTTTGTTCTTAATTGGCCTTGGGATCAATCACTAGTGGTATATTTGCTCGTATCTATGGCTACACCTAGTTATGGCTCCTCCTAAAAGAAACAATAAAAAGACTATATGTGCTTCATTAATTGTGACAACCAAATGAATCAAATAGAAATTTGCCTAAATATTTTCTCCCACAGATTATCTACATCCACTCCACTAACTCCACTTCATTTGCATTATTTTACTTATGGCATTTATTTCAACTACCTTATTGTTTTCTAGTTAATACCAAAAACAACCACACACACACACACACTTTAGATCATAGCTTTGCATAGAAGGCCATATAAGTGGGTTATAGGCTTTAGAGAATAGATAGTTTAGCTTTAGCTCCTCATGGGTTCGACACTCAAATGCTTATCGAATTGTACTACGGTGATTCCCTGCACTTGGGGGTTATCAGACACACGCGTGCAGCTAAGGCATGGTGTTAGTCATGACACTTCCCCTCTGAGGAGAACTTGCTTACCCCCAGGCAAGTACCACAGGAAACCTGCGCGTGAGAACATCCTAATCTTCCCAGGTTGCCGAGTCTATCGGTATATGCTTCCGCTTGATTAGCACTTGGGTGATTGCAACTTTTTCTTTCTTCACCATTCAGCGCTCGAGCTCTGCTTTCGGCTTTGTGTTAGCAAGATCTAGTGCAGGCATCTTGGGTAACTCAGCAAAGACTGGCGAGTAGTCCGGTCGATGTTCCTTAAGCTGAGACACATGGAACACTAGGTGGATCAGACTATCTGAAGGAAGTTGCATTTTGTATGCTACCTTGCCAATGCGCTCTAGGATCTCAAAAGGGCCGAAGTATTTGTGGGAAATATTTGGGTATGAACATCTTGCGATCGATTTCTGCACACATGGCTGAAGCTTTAGCAGCACTTTGTCCCCCACAGGAAACCCTCTCAATACGATTGCGATCCGCTTTTAATTTCATGTGATTGTGAGTTGCTACCAGATTTTCTTTCAGTAACTCGAGTTGCGTAGTTCTATTAGAAATGATTTTAGCGGCCATTGATGACATGGCTCCCAGATCCTGTTGGAGATATGCCCAAGAGGCAATAATAAAAGTGATTATTATTATATCTTTGTGTTTATGATGAATGTTTACATCCCATGCTATAATTGTATTATTAGGAAACACTAATACATGTGTGTTTTCTAAACATATATGAGTCCCTAGTAAGCCTCTTGTTGAACTAGCTTGTTGATTAATTGATGATCATGGTTTCCTGATCATGGACATTAGGATGTGATTAATAACAAGGTCATATCATTAGGAGAATGATGTGATGGACACACACCCATAGTAAGCGTAGCATAAGATCAAGTCATTAAGTTCGTATTGGTAAGCTTTCAAACACATAGTAACCTATTCCTTCGACCATGAGGTTATGTTAATCACCATCACCGGATGGATACTTTGATGACATCAAACACCGCTTCGTAACTGGGTGGTTATAAAAGTGTCATTGGGTATTCTGAAAGTATGTGTTGAAGCGCATGAACCAAGATTGGGATTTGTCCATCCATATGACGGATAGATATGCTCTGGGCCCTCTCGGTGGAATGTCATCTAGTTAGCTTGCAAGCATGTGACTAGGTCACAAGGGATGACGTATCACGGAACGAGTAAAGAGTACTTATCAGTAACGAGGTAGAACTAGGTATGGAGATACCGACGATCAAACCTCGGATAAGTATAGTATCGTGATACAAAGGGAATTAGTTTCGTATGTAAATGGTTCAATCGATCGCAAAGTCATCGTTGAGTATGTGGGAGCCATTATGGATCTCCAGGTCCCGCTGATGGTTATTGATAGGAGATGTGTCTCTATCATGTCTACATATTCACGAACCATAGGGTGACACACTTAAGGTTCGAAGTTGTTTTAAGTAGATATGGAATGTGCGTTGGAGACCGAATGTTGTTCGGAGTCTCGGATTGGATTCGGGACATCACGAGGAGATCCGGAATGGTCCGGAGAATAAGATTCATATATAGGAGATCATTTTATGAGTTAGGAAATGTTCCGGAGTGTTTGTATGAGGATTCTAGAAGGTTTCGGAATGTTCCGAAAGGTTCTAGAAGATATCTTGGAGTTTGCTTGAAAATCAAGATAGGGATCAAAGAGTCCTGGTGGGTCAAGATACGGATTCGTGGGGGAGGAGGACTCCTCCCCCCACCTCCAATCCGCCGGCCTAGAGAGGGAGGGGAGTCCTACAAGGACTCCCCCTCCCTAGGCGCCTCCCCTCTTTAAATAGAGGGGCAGGGGCGCCCCCCCTCCCCTGCTCTCATAACACCCAATCTCTACCGCCTCTCTCCTCCACCATCTTCTGCACAGGCATAGGCGAAGCCCTGCAGAATTCTCTACTCCACCACCACCACGCCGTCGTGCTGCTGGGATTCCGTGGAGAAGATCTACTACCTCCGCTGCTCGCTGGAACGGGGAGAGGAAGGTCTGCTTCGACTCCGCACGTGTGACCGACTGCGGAAGCGCTGCCGAATCGCGGCGCCGGAAGGATCGTCTACTTGACCAAGGGCGGAAGCGCTGCTGGAACGCGACGCCGGAAGGATCGTCTACTTGACCGAGGGCGGAAGCGCTGCTGGATTGCGACGCCGGAAGGATCGTCCACACGATCTTGAGATCGGCAAGTGATCGACTACATCAACCACGAGATCTAATCTCGTTAACGCTTTCGGATCTATGAGGGTTAGTTCCCATCTATCTCGTTGCTCATGTCTAATAGATTAGATCTTGGCTTTTATCTAGAATAGATCTAGGTTTTGTTCGTTCTTGCGGTAGAATTTTTTTGTTTTCCATGCTACGAACCCATCAGTGGTATCAGAGCCGTATCTATGCGTAGATCTGTTGCACGAGTAGAACACAATGGTTTTGTGGGCGTTGATGCTTTTGTTGTCGGTGTTTTAGCGTGTACTTTGCATCTTGCGGCATGGTGGGATGAAGCGGCTCGGGCTAACATTACATGTCATCGCACATGAGACTTGCTCCACGCTTGACGTGCAACTTGCTTTGCACAAGTGGCTTTGTGGGTGTCTGTCTCTCCCACCATAGTTAAGATTCAATTTACAATGAGCATCTTGACAACACTTGTATCAACGTTGTGGTTCTTGTTCGTAGGTAAGATCGGTCTTATGCGAAAGCCCCAAACCACGTAAAACTTGCAAAGAAAATTAGAGGCGTCTAACTTGTTTTTGCAGGGGTTTGTGATGTGATATGGCCATCATGTGATTGTGATTGTATTTGATGTATGCAATGATCCTTGTTGTAATATGGCAACCGGCAGGAGCCTAATGGTTGTCTTTAATTCTGTTAAGACCTGTGTGTCTATTCATCTTGTAATAGCTTTATTCCAAGTAGTTGTAATAGTTGCTGGTGATGATGGACAACCATGAAGCGGCGCCACTGACCTTGACGCAATGCTGGTGATGATGGAGATCATGTTCGTGCTTTGGAGATGGAGATCAAAGGCGCAAGAAGAAAAGGCCATATCATATCACACTTATTATGAATTGCCTGTGATGTTAATCCTTTATGCATCTTGTATTGCTTAGATCGCGACGGTAGCATTATAAGATGATCCCTCTCACTAAATATCAAGTAATAAAGTGTTCACCCTTAGTTGGCACCGTTGCTAAGACTCGTCGTTTCGAAGCATCTCGTGATGATCGGATGTGATAGATTCTACGTGTGCATACAACGGGTGCAAGCCAGATTTGCACATGCGGAAACTAAGGTTGTCTTGACGAGCCTAGCATGTACAACATGGTCTCGGAACACGGAATACCGAAAGGTAGAGCATGAGTCATATAATTGATATGATGAACATGAAGATTGTTCGCCGATGAAACTACATCTTCTCTCGTGAAGATCGGACTTGGTGTAGTGGACTTGGTTCGTGTAATCACTAAGACAATGTGAGGGATGTTGTTTTGAGTGGGAGTTCACCTAGTTAGTTTAAGAATTAAATTTGAACTCAATTTGTCATAAACTTAGTCTAAACTACTTGCAAATTGTTGTAGATTATGGCGAACCCCTCCATCAATTTCAATGCGTTCCTAGAGAAAGAAAAGCTTAAAAACAATGGAAGCAATTTCACGGACTGGTTCCGTGGACTGAAGATCGTCCTCAGGGCTGGTCAGTTGACCTATGTGCTCGATGCACCGCTAGGTGACCCACCTGCAGATAATGCCACCGATGACGAAAAGAATGTTTTCGCCACTCGGAAGAATCATTACTCCACAGTTCAGTGTGCCATCCTGTACGGTTTAGAAGCGGAGCTCCAACAGCGTTTTGAGCACCACGACCCGTTCGAGATCATTAAGGAGCTCAGGCTAATTTTTGAGACTCGCGCGGCCATGGAGAGCTATGAGGCCTCCGAAAAGTTCTTTAACTGTAAGATGGAAGAAGGAAGCTCCGTTAGCGAGCACGTGCTCACCATGTCTGGGTACGCAAAGAAGCTCCAAGAGTTGGGAATATCGATTCCTAATGAATTGGGGATTCACCGTCTCCTTCAATCACTGCCACCAAGTTACAAGAACTTTGTGATGAACTACAACATGCACTGCATGAACAAGACGTTGCCTGAACTGTCGTCCATGCTGAAAACTGCTGAAGTGGAGATCAAGAAGGAGCACCAAGTGTTGATGGTCAATAAGACCACCAATTTCAAGAAACGGGGCAAGCCTAAGAACAAGGGCAACTTCAAGAAGGACGGCAAGAAAGCTGCCGCACCTGCTAAGAAGCCCAAGGCTGGTCCTAATCCTGAAACTGAGTGCTTCTACTGCAAGGGTGCTGGTCACTGGAAGCGTAACTGCCCCAAGTACCTGGCGGATCTGAAGAACGGCAACATCAAGAAGAAAGGTATATTTGATATATGTGTTATAGATGTGTATCTTACTAGTAATCGTAGTAGTGCCTGGGTATTTGATACTGGTTCGGTTGCTCATATTTGTAACTCGAAACAGGAGCTGCGGAATAAACGAAGACTGGCAAGAGACGAGGTGACGATGCGCGTTGGAAATGGCTCCAAGGTTGATGTGATCGCCGTCGGCACGCTCCCTCTACATCTACCTTCGGGATTAGTTTTAAATTTAAATAATTGTTATTTGGTGCCTGCGTTAAGCATGAACATTATATCTGGATCCTGTTTATTGCGAGACGGTTACTCTTTTAAGTCTGAGAATAAAGGTTGTTCGATTTATATGAGTAATATCTTTTATGGTAATGCACCTGAGATGAATGGTTTATTCTTACTGAATCTCGATAGTAGTGATACACATGTTCACAACATAGATGCTAAACGAATTAAATTGAATGATAATTCTACATACATGTGGCACTGTCGTCTTGGTCACATTGGAGTGAAGCGTATGAAGAAACTCCATTCAGATGGACTTCTTGAATCACTTGATTTTGAATCACTTGAAAGATGCGAAGCATGTCTAATGGGAAAAATGACTAAGACTCCATTCTCTGGTACAATGGAGCGAGCTACAGACTTATTGGAAATAATACATACCGATGTGTGCGGTCCAATGAGTGTAGCATCGCGTGGTGGATATCGTTATGTTCTCACTTTCACGGATGACTTGAGTAGATATGGGTATGTCTACTTTATGAAACATAAGTCCGAAACTTTCGAGAAGTTTAAGGAATTTCAAAGTGAAGTGGAAAATCATCGTAACAAGAAGATTAAGTTTCTGCGTTCTGATCGCGGGGTGAATATCTGAGTTATGAGTTTGGCATGCATTTAAAGAAATGTGGAATACTTTCACAGTTGACACCGCCGGGAACACCACAGCGTAATGGTGTGTCCGAACGTCGTAATCGAACTCTCTTAGATATGGTTCGGTCTATGATGTCTCTTACAGATTTACCGTTATCATTTTGGGGCTATGCATTAGAGACAGCCGCATTCACTTTAAATAGGGCACCATCTAAATCCGTTGAAACGACACCGTACGAATTGTGGTTTGGTAAGAAACCTAAGTTGTCGTTCCTTAAAGTTTGGGGTTGCGAAGCATATGTAAAGAAGTTACAACCTGATAAGCTAGAACCCAAAGCGGAGAAATGCGTCTTCATAGGATACCCTAAAGAAACAATTGGGTATACCTTCTATCATAGATCCGAAGGCAAAGTTTTCGTTGCCAAGAATGGATCCTTTCTTGAGAAGGAGTTTCTCTCGAAGGAGGTGACTGGAAGGAAAGTAGAACTCGATGAGGTTATTGAACCTTCTCTCGGATTTGAGAGTAGCGCAGCACCGGAAGATGTTTTGGTGCCGCCTGCACCAATTGAAGAGGAAGCTAATGATAATGATCATGAAACTTCGAACGAAGTTACTACTGAACCTCGCAGGTCAACGAGGGTTCGTACCACTCCTGATTGGTATGACTCTGCCTTGAACGTCATGTTGGTGGACAACGCTGATGACCCTGCGACGTATGAAGAAGCTATGGTGAGCCCAGATTCCGACAAATGGCTAGAAGCCATGAAATCCGAAATGGGATCCATGTACGAAAACCAAGTGTGGACTTTGGTGGACTTACCGGATGGCCGTAAGGCTGTCGAGAACAAATGGATTTTCAAGAGAAAAACAGATGCTGATGGTAATGTTACCGTCTATAAAGCTCGACTTGTCGCGAAAGGGTTCCGACAAATTCAAGGAGTTGACTATGATGAGACTTTCTCACCAGTAGCGAAGCTAAAGTCTGTGAGGATTTTGTTAGCAATTGCTGCTATTTCGATTATGAGATTTGGCAGATGGATGTCAAAACGGCGTTCCTTAATGGTGACATTGAGGAAGAGTTGTATATGGTACAACCCAAGGGTTTTGTCGATCCTAAAGATGCTGACAAGGTATGCAAACTTCAGCGCTCCATTTATGGACTGAAGCAAGCATCCCGGAGTTGGAATCAACGTTTTGATAAAGTAATCAAAAACTTTGGATTTATACAAACTTATGGAGAAGCTTGTATTTACAAGAAAGTGAGTGGGAGCTCTGTAGCATTCCTAGTACTATATGTAGATGACATATTGTTGATTGGGAATGATATAGAACTTCTTAATAGCGTCAAAACCTATTTGAATAATAGTTTTTCAATGAAGGATCTTGGCGAAGCGGCATATATTCTAGGCATCAAGATTTATAGAGATAGATCAAGACGCCTAATAGCGCTTTCACAAAGTACATACTTGGACAAAGTTCTAAAGAAGTTTAGAATGGAAGATAGCAAGAAAGGGTTCGTGCCCATGTTGTCAGGTAAGACCTTGAGTAAAACTCAAAGTCCAGCTACGGCAGAAGATAGAGAGAAAATGAATAATATTCCCTATGCCTCGGCCATAGGTTCTATCATGTATGCCATGCTGTGTACAAGACCGGATATAGCACATGCTGTTAGTTTGACTAGCAGATATCAAAGTGATCCTGGAATGGAGCACTGGACAGCGGTCAAGAATATCCTAAAGTACCTAAATAGGACTAAGGATATGGTTCTTTCTTATGGAGGTGATGAACAGCTTGTTGTAAACGGTTACACCGATGCTAGTTGGAACACCGATCCGGATGACTCGAAGTCACAGTCGGGATACGTATTTATTTTGAATGGTGCTGCAGTGAGCTGGAGGAGTGCGAAGCAAAGCGTTGTGGCGAAATCTTCAACTGAATCGGAATACATAGCTGCTTCGGAGGCTGCACAAGAAGCCGTTTGGATGAAGGAATTCATTACTGAACTCGGCGTGGTTCCCAGTGCGTTGGACCCGATGGCCATCTACTGTGACAACACAGGTGCCATAGCTAATGCGCAGGAGCCAAGGTCACATAGCAAGCTGAAGCACATCAAGCTACGTTTCCACGCTATTCGCGAGTATGTCCGAGATGGTGACATAAAGATTTGCAAAGTACACACTGATCTGAATGTGGCAGATCCGTTGACTAAACCTCTCCCTAGGGCAAAGCATGACCAACACCAAAACGCCATGGGTGTTCGGTATATTACCATGTAATCTAGATTATTGACTCTAGTGCAAGTGGGAGACTGTTGGAGATATGCCCAAGAGGCAATAATAAAAGTGATTATTATTATATCTTTGTGTTTATGATGAATGTTTACATCCCATGCTATAATTGTATTATTAGGAAACACTAATACATGTGTGTTTTGTAAACATATAAGAGTCCCTAGTAAGCCTCTTGTTGAACTAGCTTGTTGATTAATTGATGATCATGGTTTCCTGATCATGGACATTAGGATGTGATTAATAACAAGGTTATATCATTAGGAGAATGATGTGATGGACACACACCCATAGTAAGCGTAGCATAAGATCAAGTCATTAAGTTCGTATTGCTGTAAGCTTTCAAACAATAGTAACCTATTCCTTCGACCATGAGGTTATGTTAATCACCATCACCGGATGGATACTTTGATGACATCAAACGCCGCTTCGTAACTGGGTGGTTATAAAAGTGTCATTGGGTATTCTGAAAGTATGTGTTGAAGCGCATGAACCAAGATTGGGATTTGTCCATCCATATGACGGATAGATATGCTCTGGGCCCTCTCGGTGGAATGTCATCTAGTTAGCTTGCAAGCATGTGACTAGGTCACAAGGGATGACATATCACGGAACGAGTAAAGAGTACTTATCAGTAACGAGGTAGAACTAGGTATGGAGATACCGACGATCAAACCTCGGATAAGTATAGTATCGCGAGACAAAGGGAATTAGTTTCGTATGTAATGGTTCAATCGATCGCGAAGTCATCGTTGAGTATGTGGGAGCCATTATGGATCTCCAGGTCCCGCTGATGGTTATTGATAGGAGATGTGTCTCTATCATGTCTACATATTCACGAACCGTAGGGTGACACACTTAAGGTTCGAAGTTGTTTTAAGTAGATATGGAATGTGCGTTGGAGACCGAATGTTGTTCGGAGTCTCGGATTGGATTCGGGACATCACGAGGAGATCCGGAATGGTCCGGAGAATAAGATTCATATATAGGGATCATTTTCTGAGTTAGGAAATGTTCCGGAGTGTTTGTATGAGGATTCTAGAAGGTTTCGGAATGTTCCGGAAGGTTCTAGAAGATATCTTGGAGTTTGCTTGAAAATCAAGATAGGGATCAAGGACCTGGTGGGTCAAGATACGGAGTCGTGGGGGAGGAGGACTCCTCCCCCCACCTCCATCCGCCGGCCTAGAGAGGGGGGAGTCCTACAAGGACTCCCCCTCCCTAGGCGCCTCCCTCTTTAAATAGAGGGGCAGGGGCGCCCCCTCCTCCCCTGCTCTCATAACCCAAATCTCTGCCGCCTCTCTCCTCCACCATCTTCTGCACAGGCATAGGCGAAGCCCTGCAGAATTCTCTACTCCACCACCACCACCACGCCGTCGTGCTGCTGGGATTCCGTGGAGAAGATCTACTACCTCCGCTGCTCGCTGGAACGGGGAGAGGAAGGTCTGCTTCGACTCCGCACGTGTGACCGACTGCGGAAGCGCTGCCGAATCGCGGCGCCGAAGGATCGTCCACTTGACCGACTGCGGAAGCGCTGCTGGAACGGACGCCGAAGGATCGTCTACTTACCGAGCGGAAGCGCTGCTGGATCGCGACCGGAAGGATCGTCCACACGATCTTGAGATCGGCAAGTGATCGACTACATCAACCACGAATCTAATCTCGTTAACGCTTTCGGATCTACGAGGGTTAGTTCCATCTATCTCGTTGCTCATGTCTAATAGATTAGATCTTGGCTTTTATCTAGATTAGATCTAGGTTTTGTTCGTTCTTGCGGTAGAATTTTTGTTTTCCATGCTACGAACCCATCAATC
>CAJUXJ010000963.1:0-25948 GCA_910589775.1 Avena eriantha
ACCACAGCTAGAGTCATTGCATATGTATTCTCTTCAGAGACCACACATGGATCCACCAGTGTCATTGCAAGTGTGTTCTTTTTTCTAACAACAACTAGAGTAATTGCATGTGTGTTCTTTTCACATACCACATATGGATCCAACAGTGTCATTGAAATGTGTGTTCTCTTCAAAGACCACACATGGATCCACAAGTGTCATTGCATGTGTCTTATTTTTACTAACAACAACTGGTGTCATTGCATGTGTGCTCTTTTCACTAACAACAACCAGAGTCTAACCAAAACTAGAGTCATTGCATGTGTTCTTTTCGCATACCACATATGGATCTACCAGTGTCACTGAAATGTGTGTTCTCTTCAGAGACCACACATGGATCCACCAGTGTCATTGCATGTGTGTTCTTTTTACTAACAACAACTAGAGTCATTGCATGTATGTTCTTTTCACATACCACATATGGATCCAACAGTGTCATTGAAATGTGTGTTCTTCTCGTTAACCACAGCTAGAGTCATTGCATGTGTGTTCTCTTCAGAGACAACACATGGATCCACCAGTGTCATTGTATGTGTGTTCTTTTTACTAACAACAACTGGAGTCATTGCATGTGTGTATTTTCACATACCACATATGGATCCAGCAGTGTCATTGAAATGTGAGTTCTCTTCAGAGCCCACACATGGATCCACTAGTGTCATTGCATGTGTGTTCTTTTTACTAACAACAAGTGGTGTCATTGCATGTGTGTTCTTTTTGCTAACAACAACTAGAGTCATTGCATGTGTGTTCTTTTCACAAACCACATATGGATCCACCGGTGTCATTGAAATGTGTGTTCTCTTCAGAGAGCACACATGGATCCACCAGTGTCGTTGTATGAGTGTTCTTTTTACTAACAACAACTAGAGTCATTGCATATGTGTTCTTTTCACATACCACATATGGATCCACCAGTGTCATTGAAATGTGTGTTCTCTTCAGAGACCACACATGGATCCACCGGTGTCATTGCATGTGTGTTCTTTGTGCTAACGATAACTAGACTCATTGCATGTGTGTTCTTTTCACATACCACATATGGATCCACCAGTGTCATTGAAATGTGTGTTCTCTTCAGAGACCACACATGGATCCACCAGTGTCATTGCATGTGTGTTCTTTTTACTAACAAAAACTGGAGTCATTGCGTGTGTGTTCTTTTCACATACCACATATGGATCCACCAGTGTCATTGAAATGTGTGTTCTCTTCAGAGACCACACATGGATCCACCAGTGTCATTGCATGTGTGTTCTTTTTACTAACAACAACTAGAGTCATTGCATGTGTGTTCTTTTCACATACCACATATGGATCCAGCAGTGTCATTGAAGTATGTGTTCTCTTCAGAGACCAGACATGGATCCACCAGTGTCATTCCATGTGTGTTCTTTTTGCTAACAACAGCTGGTGTCATTGCATGTGTGCTCTTTTCACATACCACATATGGATCCACCAGTGTCATTGAAATGTGTGTTCTCTTAGGAGACCACACATGGATCCACAAGTGTGATTGCATGTGTGTTCTTTTTGCTAACAACAACTAGAGTCTTGCATGTGTGTTCTTTTCACATACCACATATGGATCAACTACTGTCAATGAAATGTGTGTTCTCTTCAGAGACCACACATGGATCCACCAGTGTCATTGGATTTTGTTATTTTTACTAACAACAACTAGAGTCATTGCATGTGTGTTCTTTTCAAATACCACATATGGATCCACCAGTGTCGTTGAATTGTGTGTTCTTCTCATTAACCACAACTATAGTCATTGCATGTGTGTTCTTGATGGCTCAGTGTCGGCGCCAGAAAAGTGCTGGTGCGATGTTGATGTAGAGATCGTTGGGAACCCCAAGAGAAAGGTATGATGAGAACAGTAGCAAGTTTCCCTCAGTTATGAAACCAAGGTATAATCCAACCAGTATGAGCAAGGAAACACCCCAAAGGTTTTGCTAGCTGAGCCTTGGCAGGGCGCACTACCGGTGCTAGTAGCAACGTGGAGACCTACACAACACAACCACAGAACTTTGTCCCCAACTTGCGATGAGGTTTTCAATCTCACCGTGTTTTGCGGACAACAAAAGATTAAACGTATCGAATGGAAAGAAGTAAAAGTTTGCAGAAAGTAAGCACAAAGTTGTAAAAGATTGTAGATTGTATGTAAAGAAAAAGGATTGGGATCCATAGTTTACTATAGGTGGCTCTCCTTAAGCTAGATAACATGCTGGGTGAACAAATTACAATGGGGCAATTGACAAACATCGAGAAAGCAATACATGCATAGACTAATCATCTTGACTCCTTTGAGACTTGATTGGGAATTACAACATTATACATAGACTGCCATCCAACTGCATCTATGACTAATAATCCACCTTCACGTTATCATCCGAACCCCCTCCAGTATTAAGTTGCAAGCAACAGATTATTGCTTTACGAACTACATGAAAAGTAAACAATACAATTGTTCTATGAACAAAGGATTGTTGTTTTCTCCCTAGTAGCAACAGCACATCTAGTACCTTAGAGATTTCTGTCACTTCCCTAGATTACCAGAGTCATGAACCCACTATCGAGCATAAATACTAACTCTTGGAGTTGCTAGCCAAGATAGCTACTAACAACGGAAAGCATGAAAGATCAGAAATTAGAAAGACATGATAGAATCAATAATCAATCTGAAATAGCATCTCAATATCCATCGGATCCCTGCAAACAAACATGCAAAATTACAAATAGATGATCTTGATCATGAACGGAGCTCACAAAATCTAAACATGAAAGCACAAAGGAGGAGAACCAGCCATTTAGCTACTACATGGATCCGTAGTCCAAAGATGAACTACTCACGCATCACACCGGAGGCTTGCATGGTGATGAAGAAGGCCTCCAGGGTGCATTCCCCTCTCTGGCAGGGTGCCAGGAAGTGCTTCAGATCCCTCCCGATCTAGGGATGAAGATGACGGTGGCTATAGACTCTTTCATGGATTTTTGATCGAGTCCTTAGGGTTTTCATCCCGAGGGCATCTTATAGTCGGAAGGGGAGGCCGAGGGGGTGCCTGGGCTGGCCACAACACCCCCTGGCGCGGGCGAAGCCTGGCCGCACGGCCAGGTGGTGTGGCCGCCCTCTGGCCCTTCTCCGTCTCGTATTCTAGCATCTGATGACTTCCAGAAAAATAGGAACTTTGGCTTTTGTCCCGTCCAATTCCAAGAATATTCATTTTCTGACTTTCCTGGAACCAAAAACAGTAGAAAACAGGCAGCTGGCATTGTGTCTCTCGTTAATAGGTTAGTCCAAGAAATCATATGAAAAGTACTCCAAAGTGTGGACAAAACACAAGAAAGTGGATAAAACCAAGCATGGAACATTAAAAATTATAGATACATTTGCAATATATCAACATCCCCAAGCTTAACTCCTGCTCGTCCTCGAGTAGGTAAGTGATTAAAAGAAAGAATAAGTTTTGAGGTGACATGCACCGTCAAAGACTTGATCAAAGTATTTGTAAAACATCAAAGCTGGGATCATAGTACTTCAATCATAACATGAAACTATGATGCAATATGAAAAGGTACAAACAAAAGATTCATGAATAACAATGCTTTGCAAGACGTTTGTTTGTTTCACATAAAGAAAACATAGCATAATAGTATCCAGCTTGTCCCTCAATAGAGTAGAAAATATAAATGCATAGGACACCTTCAAAGTTCATAAGAGTGACTAGATACAATAGTATGCATCAATCAACTAGTCTTGGGACAATGCACATAGAACTAAGAATGGCCACTATGCTCTCAAAGTAGGCGCATAAAGGTAGAAGGTGGAGTCTCAACATAAAAGTAAAAGAAAGGCCTTCATAGAAGGAAGTAGGGATTCAAGTCTCATAAAGAGCTTCCAAAAATTATGGTACTTATAGCTTTCAGCTCTCATTGCCCCTATCATAAGCATCTTTAAGGTTACTAAGGTTAAAGTGACACCACCAAGAGGATATGCTTGACAAGTTATAAACCAAAATCTCATGCCCCTTACTTACAAAGACCAAACCTCATGCTACTCAACTTCAGTCACGAGTAAGCTCTTGTCATTGTAAGTACGTGTGTATCATTAAGAACCGCCAACGGGGTACC
This sequence comes from Avena eriantha, assembly GCA_910589775.1. Lineage (NCBI taxonomy): Eukaryota > Viridiplantae > Streptophyta > Magnoliopsida > Poales > Poaceae > Avena > Avena eriantha. The sequence continues at coordinate 4,174 of CAJUXJ010000963.1, forward strand.
CCTTGCAGATGATACAGGAGCTATCCTATAATCGAAATGACAAGGCAAGTAGACAATGAGCATCTTAGCGATCTTTTTATTTGCTATTTGCATAGGTTTTTATTGAGGATGCTTCATAGAGTGCTCATTATGATAGTGCTGCAAGTTTCCACCATGATTAGGCATGGCTTAGGCTAGCAGCCCAGGCGTTTCTCTAACACACATATAAACTCCATGATCTTACAAGTTCCACTTTTATTTCACACCGCCGGGATCCGTAAGCAAAAGAACATGATATCAACGTGGTACAAAGTACAAGTGCAATGTTGAAAGCGTTCCCCATGAAACATGGTTCTACTGATTTCAACTTATAAAGCGCAAGCATATACGCAACAAAAAAGGACCCAATGGTTCAAGTTTATTAGATGCAAAAAAGTAAAGTGTGCCATCAAGTTCGTGAGAGCTTTAATCACTAGTTTTCTCATAAAAAGTTTAATTTGGAAGGTAAACAAAAGCATGAATATACGTGGAATAGCATAAGATAGTAGGTAGGTATGGTGGACTCTTTGGAATAACTTGGTTTAGGGAGTTGGATGCATGAGTGTAACTCTTACTTTGTTGTGGAGGCTAGCAAAAGACTGGGACCGACAAACTAAGAGAGCAATAATGGCCATAATCATGTAGAGCGACAAAACATCATGGATCAAAGCATAAAGTGATACTACACGTTGAAAACTAAAGGATCATAAAGGATAAGGTGACTTGGGATAGTCGTAACATGGTGTGAGCATGCGCCAAGTCAACACAAATAAAGCATCAAAGGAGAATACCACTATACTATGCTTTAATATGCTAAAACAACGCATGATTCATCCAAGGCACATTAAGCAATCTCAATTGTTTATAACAAGTCATGCTACAACAAAGAATACTAAGAATAAATCTAAAACAATATCAAGCATGGCATGACAAAGCATAGGCCACAGTCAAAAACGAGCTATTTTTACCACATAAGCATGAACTTTCTACTCTTTTCCAAACCAAACCAAACTATTGGCAAACCAATGTATGAAAGAGGGGGTCCAACCAATTTATTCAGCAAACTAAGCAAACCAAGCAAACGAAAAACCAAAACGAAAAAGAAAAAGAAGATTCTCCAAGAACAACACAACTGTGCATGAAATAATAAAAATGAAGCGTTTGAAAGAAACCTGGGATTTTTATTGATGAAGAAGGGGATGCCTTGGGCATCCCCAAGCTTTGACGCTTATACTTCTTGGATATTTCTTGGGGTGACACGCGTGGCATCCCCAAGCTTGAGCTTTAGTCCATCCTTCATCTTATTACCCATTCCTTCCATACACCTGAAAATCTTCCTTCATACAAAACTTCACACAATCTCATTAGCAACATTAGTGCACTCAAGATAAATAAGTATGAAGGTTCAGTTCTAATACTAAATAAACTTCCATTAGAACACTAGCTACCGTAGAACTTCCCTCAAAAAGCTCAATTCCCTAAAAGATCTCAAAAAGGAACCAACAAGAAGCAAATGTAGAAAATGGCAGAAATCTGTCAAAACAGACCAGCAGGTAAATACGAATTTTTTCGAAGATCCTATGTTGCCCAAATCAAAACGTTTTGAACTAACGAAAGTTAGTTAACAACCTGGGGCAGAAGCACAAAAATTCACGCCTCAAAAAGACGTTCAGAGATTTTACACGAATTTTTACGGTGAAGCACAGAAATCTGTTTCGGGACAGCAACTTTCCCAACCATTACTTCTCTCTCATTAGATGTTACTCTTGGCACAAAAAGAAAATAAAAAGGATAAGGAGTGGTTATTACTGAAGTAATAACTTCCAAGACTCATCTAAAACTTTTGGGTTATCTCCCAATAAGTACTTTTCTTTAACGCCTTTACGTTAGGCATAAGAAGCAAGAAAAAGGATCAAGTGTTCTCAAATGAAGAAGCATTAAGACCAAATTTTGTTTTCATAGGACAAGAAAAATAAATATTCTCTCTCTTCTTAGGGAAGTGTTCTATACCTTTCTTGAGTGGGAGTTGATATTTAATGATGCCTTCTTTCATATCAATGATGGCACCAACAGTTCTAAGAAAATGTCTTCCCAAAGTAATAGGACAAGAAGCATTGCATTCAACATCCAAAACATAAAAATCAACGGGGACATAGGCATTGTTAACCATAATAAGAACATCGTTAAGACTACCCATGAGCTTCTTTTTAGCATTATCGTCAAGTGGGACTTTCAAATAACAATCTTCAAGAGGAGGCAAATCAAGCATATCATAAATCCTTCTAGGCATAATAGAAACACTACTATCAAGATCAGATAAAGCTTTGAAATCAAAGTCATTCACTTTCATATTAATGATGGGTTCCCAACCATCTTCTTGTTTTATAGGAATAGAAGCTTTATGTTTCATCTTTTCTTTTTTAATCTTTATGAGAGCACCAGTAATGTGTTTTGTAAAGGCCATGTTCATAGCACTAGCATTAGGACTTTTAGCAAGCTTTTGTAGGAACTTAATAACTTCAGAGATATTGCAATCATCAAGATCAAAACCATACTTATCATCTAAAGTAGTAGAACTATTACTAGCCTCAACACTAGTGGTGGTGATAGTAGAAACACTAATGTTTCTAGCAATTTCATCTTCTCTTTCCCACTTAGCATGTAATTCAGCTAGTAGTCTAACATTTTCATCAATTCTTACTTGTATGGCATTAGTAGCTGCAAAGGGATTATCATTAGTTTCAGGTTTACCAGCCATTTTATTAATCAATGAAGATTGGGCTTCAGACAAAGATGATATATTCCTCTCAGCATTAGAAAGTTTCAATTGTAAACTAGGAATTTCCCTATTTAGACTCTCAAGTTGATGGCTAATGTTTTTCAAAATGGTAGATTGTTCCTCCATAGTTTTAGTAAATAGATTATTTTTCTTATATTGCATTTGCATGAAGTTTTTAGTGGCTCTTTCAACTTCTAAAATTCTTCCATCACTAGGTAATCTAGGTTTACCATTATAGCCATAAGTATTTGTAACACCCGCAAATCGGCCCTATGCAAGTTTTAGCGCTTCCCGCCAAACCCGCATAGAAATGATTCAAGGACGCCCAGCAGGCACTTTCGTGCGGGTGGAAAATGAAGTAATACCGTTACACAATAGTCCTCGATGGGACCCACAGAACAGATATATATATATATATATATAACATGACTCCAAGAGTCAAGAATGCAGATATACAATAGAAAGATGCAAATCATCTTGAAAACGATACAACGTCCGAGTAAGGACAAGATGCAAATTGGGCTAAGAGCCCTGAAGAATAACGGATGGCGTCCATAACCCTGCCCAGGCCAAGCCGGAAGGGTAACCCTGCTAACGACATCGAACTCAAACCTGCTAAAACAAAAGGGGTGCCGACAAAGGGCAAAGGAAAAAGAGGAGCGTCAGTAGTGAGGCCAGTACATGGCGAGGCTAGAATTCGGCGGTCCTCGCCTACACAGGTATGGTGGACTGAAGCGGCAACGCAGCGGCACTAAACAACCTATAGAGACTCGGTAATACTGGCAACTATCAGAGAGAGATAAGAGAGACCTATTCGGATCCAACCTGATACTAACACCAAATATACCCATCCTGGTATTCCCCCTCGAGACCAATCGAGGAAGTTAAGCCGAGGAAACTCACACCGTTGGCAGTTTTATTTAATCTTTCCATGGTAGTTATCCAACTTACTGGTCATCTCACATACAAGTCAAATTATAACAGCAAACTTTAGTTATAGTTGTCTATGATCGAGAAACTGTGCCCCAAGTCGTCCATAACCGCGGACACGGCTTTTCAAAAAGATTTAACCCTGCAAGGGTGCACCAAAGTATCCACACGCACTTCGACCCTTTTTGCCATATCAATTAACATACACCCATCGGTATGTCGGCGGAGCCTAAGTCATGACGTTTCCTAGACCCAAAGCAAGTACATGGGGGGCCACCCCACTAAGATACCCGCAACGAAGTCGGCCGGCTCCGAGGCGGACCTAGGGTTTGTGCTAATGGCTGTAAATGACTGGGAACCCGAAAGTGTGACTGGGCTTTTCGATACCGCGAAAACATTCCACATCCTAAACAGTACAGGTGCTCCACGCACAATCCTAAATAAAGCAGTAAAGCATGGCATAAGTACAGAATAGTAATAAAGCCCCAAACTACTTGTGGCCCCGGTACAATACTTTGAAATCAGGAAGTAAGCCGATGGGGGTGCCCACACACCCCACCTGTGGTTAGCGCGCTCGATCTCGGAACAGGTGTCAAGAACTCGGGTCCTAGGTGGACACAAGTGGGAGTGAAGAACCAAATAATTACTATTACCCACCGGTGCCTCTGCATTATATCTACCATCAACATTAATTCATAAACTGTAATTAGAATCATGATCAGCTCCACCATTAAACATCTGCCAACCTCCCAACAACCGTTGAACATCGACGACACGAAGCAACACGTGAGCAAGCAACTACGACTCACGGGGCCAACTGTCTAACAAGCAACAGGTAATAGGAGGTGTCCAAGGCAATATAACGGCTGCAGGAATATATCTGGTACGGAACACTAAAGCATCGAGACACGGATAGCAATAGATCAACAAGAGGAAATAAAGACTATAAATGCAAAATAGGTAGAAGGGGGAGAGATGCTCGCCTGGGAAACACTACCGAAGGATCATATCCGGAGAACTTGTCGATACTCGCGTCAACTCATTGGCCTAATCCGCGAAGAAGCAAACACTAGAAGAAACACCGGATGCAATATTTAATACTACGACAGAAGATCTAGCATCCTTATGATATGATGCCTGGCATGGCAAGGATGCAATGCAATGAGGTAATATTAAGCGAAACCGGGGTCCCCTCATTTAATTAAGTGGTTCATGTTGTTTAGATACCTCGCAATTTAAATGTTGTATTAACAAGGCAAAACATGGCATCGGTTCGCTACACAAATTTAAATGGAGTCCAGAATAAGACAAAGATATCCCGCAAAAACACTCCATATTTAATTATGAGGTGAATCGGCATAATGCCCCCATACCCACAAGGATGTATGCGACATGGACAATTTAATATGCAACAAGTGTATAGATGGCATTTATAAAATAGGGTTCTCGGGAAGGGGATCACATTTTAGGCCGAAGATCTTGGTTCGGAGGGGTTCAGGGCTTCGGAATCCACGAAGAAGAACTTGGTGTTCCCTCTTGAACGGTTCCGGGAAGGAGAGCTTGGCGTGCTAGGGTTCAGGTTCGGATCCAGGGTCTTTGATTCCATGATGGGGCCTCGGCGTCCAGGGTCTCGGTCATCGGATCCCCAAAGGAGGACTTGGCATCCGAGGAGGTCATCGGGTTCAGGCCTCGGCCATCTTGTCCATGTCAGAGATCTTGTCGCTCGGTGTGCATTTAGAACTTGTTGATGATCGCCGGTACCGGAACTTCAATCAATATGGGCCTTGGCATATTACAGTTGAACCGGGACAGAAAAACACAAACAACAACACATGGATCAGCGGGTCACTCGAACACGGCCACGCGGCACACTGGTACCAAGCAGAGCAGAGGATACAGTGGTAGTGCGGGTCGAAGCAGAGGTGGCGATGGAGCTCACGGGTTCCTGCAGGAGGGCGACGTTGACGGCGACGCAGGGAATCCAGCGGTGAGCACCTGGGAGGAGATCGAGATGCTGGCGTGGCCAGAGGCTGACGCCCGGAGAGGAAAGGCCAGCAAGAAGGGGAGCAGAGTCGCGGCACTGGGCGGTTGCAGGAGGGACCGGTGGCGAGGTTGACGTGGGCCGGGACAAGCGACACGGGTGGGGACGCATGTCCTCAAGCGGGGTCTACAGTCAGAGGCCGGGCATGTCGGCGTCGGGAGAGACGGGGGCAGAGGACGACGTGGCCGACCAGCCTGGCAGCGGGGCAGACGAGCACGGGCTCACGACGGCCAGTGAGGAGCGCAGAAGCAGAGGCTTGAGGAGGGCTCGCCGGCCGGGAGGAAGACAGTGGCGCTAGCGAGCAGCGTCATAGAAGAGGGGAGGTCCCTGGTATGGCCGGGCCAGAGGACGGCGAACGGCGTGCGTTGGCGGCGGGCGCACTTGCGGCAGGGCGCCGGGTGAGCATGGCAGCAGGCGGCGACTCGGCTGCACAAGGGAGAGGCTGGGGCTGATGGGGAGGGCCGGAGGTGATGGGGAAGGCTCCGGCGAGGTCCAAGTGATGGCGGATGCTGGCGGTTGTTGGCGAGGTAGAGGGCGAGCGAGCAGGGTCAGGGTGGGGGTCGCGCACAGAGGAGAGAGATGGGGATCGCGGAGGTGTCAGGGTGGGTGGTCGCGTACGACGCGTGCGACTAGGGAGTGGGGCCAAGCGGCAGCACGACAGGGTGGAGCGGTCGGTGGGGGAGGTTGTATGCGGGAGGGTTGCGTGCGTGCACGATCGCGAACGTGTCGGCGCGTGCGTTGCGCATAGGTTCGACCGGGCCAGGTAGGTGAGGTGTGGTGTGGTTGGTTGGCGGGGTGGGGAGTGCGATGTGGCCAGGGTGTGGTGTGGGTGGTTGGCGGCGGCAGGGTGGGGGCGGATTAGGGTTTGGGAATTGGGTAGGTCTAGGGTTTGGTCGTGTTTTTGGATGGAGGTGGCCAGTCGGGCTTTTGGGCCCGGCTAGCTGCCTCCTAAAAAGTAATATAACTTTTTATTTATTATTTATGAGGCTTTTGTAATCAGGTTTTAGACAAATAAAATATTCAGGAAGACCTGGTTTGATGATTTGAAATTAAAGGAGGGCTAATTAGAAAACAAAATAGGGTTTTTGCAAAGTACTTTTATGAACAAACATGCATGATGATGTCATGATGATGCACAAAGTAGAAACAACGAGCGATTTTCTAGTAGTGATTTTATCGGGGTGCCACAGTATTATTAGGAGGGTAGGGCCTATAATTGTTATTACCATATGCATTGTTGCCAAAGTTGTTATTTCTTATGAAGTTCACATCAACTTGCTCTTCCTGAGCAACCAAAGAAGCCAAAGGAACATTATTTGGATCAATATGGGATTTCCCATTAACAAGCATAGACATAATAATTTCAACTTATCACTCAAGAAGGAAGTTTCCTCAACAGCATTTACCTTCCTACCTTGTGGAGCTCTCTCAGTATGCCATTCAGAATAATCAACCATCATATTGTCCAGAAGTTCCGTTGAAGCACCCAAAGTGATGGTCATAAAGGTACCTCCCGCAGCAGAGTCTAATAGGTTTCTTGAAGAATAGTTCAATCCTGCATAAAAAGTTTGGATGATCATCCAAGCAGTCAGTCCATGAGTGGGACAATTCTTTACCAAAGATTTCATTCTTTCCCAAGCTTGAGCAACATGCTCATTATCAAGTTGTTTAAACTTCATTATTTCACTTCTCATAGATATAATCTTGGCAGGAGTATAGTATTTTCCAATAAAAGCATCTTTGCATATAGTCCAAGAATTAATACTATTCCTAGTTAAGGAATTCAACCATTCTTTAGCTTTTCCTCTCAAAGATAAAGGAAACAATTTCAGCTAAATAATATCACCATCTATATCCCTATGCTTTCGCATCTCACAAAATTCAACAAAGATATTTAGATGGGAAGCAGCATCTTCATTACCAATACCAGAATTTTTTTCTCTCATAACAAGATTGAGCAAAGCAGGTTTTATCTCAAAGAAAGTATCTTCAGGCACATGTGGAGCAATAGGTGTGCTCATAAAATCATTGTTGTTGGTGCTAGTGAAGTCACACAACTTAGTGTTTTCAAGAGTAGTCATTTTTGTGTGTTTTCAAATAAGAAAGCAAACTAGTAAAACTAATTTTTTTGTGTTTTTGATCACAAAGCAAGCAAACAAAGAAAAAAGAAACTAAGCAAAAAAAAAATAACAAGGTAAATAGATTGGTTATGAGGGACTCCCCTTGTGAAGATGTCCTTGACTCCCCGGCAACAACGCTAGAAAAATGCTTGATGGCTCAGTGTCGGCGCCAGAAAAGTGCTGGTGCGATGTTGATGTAGAGCTCGTTGGGAACACCAAGAGGAAGGTATGATGAGCACAGCAGCAAGTTTCCCCCAGTTATGAAACCAAGGTTTAATCGAACCAGTATGAGCAAGGAAACACCCCAAAGGTGTTGCTAGCTGAGCCTTGGCAGGGCGCACCACCGGTGCTAGTAGCAACATGGAGACCTGCACAACACAACCACAGAACTTTGTCCCCAACTTGCGATGAGGTTGTCAATCTCACCGTGTTTTGCGAAAAAAAAGGATTAAACGTATCGAATGGAAAGAAGTAAAAGTTTGCAGAAAGTAAACACAAAGCAGTAAAAGATTGTAGATTGTATGTAAAGAAAAAGGACCGGGATCCATAGTTCACTAGAGGTGGCTCTCCTTAAGATAGATAACATGCTGGGTGAACAAATTACGGCAGGGCAATTAACAAACATCGAGAAAGCAATACATGCATATACTAGTCATCTTGACTCCTTTGAGACTTGATTGGGCATTACAACATTATACATAGACTGCCATCCAACTTCATCTATGACTAATAATCCACCTTCAGGTTATCATCCGAACCCCTTCCAGTATTAAGTTGCAAGCAACAGATAATTGCTTTACGAACTGCGTGTAAAGTAAACAATACGATAGTTCTATGAACAAAGGATTGTTGTTTTCTCCCTAGTAGCAACAAGACATCTAGTACCTTAGAGATTTCTGTCACTTCCCTATATTACTAAAGGCATGAACCCACTATCGAGCAGAAATACTAACTCTTCGAGTCGCTATCATCTATTTCGCCAAGAAAGCTACTAACAATGGAAAGCATGCAAGATCACAAATAACAAAGACATGATAGAATCAATAATCAATCTGAAATAGCATCTCAATATCCATCGGATCCCCGTAAACACAACATGCAGAATTACATATAGATGATCTTGATCATGAACGGAGCTCACAAGATCTAAACATGAAAGCACAAAGGAGGAGAACCAGCCATCTAGCTACTACATGGATCTGTAGTCCAAAGATGAACTACTCACGCATCCCACCGGAAGCTTGCATGGTGACGAAGAAGGCATCCAGGGTGAATTCCCCTCTCTGGCAGGGTGCCCGGATGTAACACCCTCAAATCGGCCCTATGCAAGTTTTAGCGCTTCCCGCCAAACCCGCATAGAAACGATTCAAGGATGCCCACCAGGAACTTTCGTGCGGGTGGAAAACAAAGTAATAACATTACACAACAGTCCTCGATGGGACCCAAAGAACAGATATATGTACAACAGCGACTCCCGGAGTCAAGAATACAAATATATAATACAAAGATCCAAATCACCTTGAAAACGATAGAGCGTCCGACTACGGACAAGATGAAATGGGGCCAAGTGCCCTGAAGAATAATCAATGGCATCCATAACACTGCCCAGGCCAAGCCAGAAGGGTAACCCTGCTAACGGCGTCGAACCTGCTAAAATAAAAGGGGTGCCGACAAAGGGCAAAGGAAAAAGAGGAGCGTCAGTACTGAGGCCAGTACACGGCGAGGCTAGAATTCGGCGGCTCTCGCCTACATAGGTATGGTGGGCTAGAGCGGCAGCGCAACGGCACTAAACAACCTATAGAGACTCGATACAACTGGCAGTTATCAGAGAGGGATAAGAAATACCTATTCGGATCTAACCTGAAGCTAACACCAAACAAACCCATCCTGGTATTGCCCCCTCGAGACCAAACGAGGAAGTCGGACCAAGGAACTCACACAGTTGGCAATTTTACTCATTCCGTTATAGTTGAAGCACTTACTAGTCAGGTATAGATAGCTTGAGTCATTCTGATAGCATAAGTAGTGGGCAGTTTTAATCGCCATTCCGTTGTAGTTGGAACATTTACTAGTCAGATATAATTGTCCTGAGGAATCCCAAAACCCCAAAGTTGTTGCCACTTTTATCACATTCCATTGGAATTGCAATACTTACTAGGCATATAGCATACCACAAAACAACCCAGATCCACCAGCGGTTGGCATTTATAATGTCCATTCCATTATAGTGAGGCTGATTACTAGTCAGATATATTAAGTCAAATTTATAGCACTACTTTAGTTATGCTTGTCTATGATCGAGATACTGTGCTCCAAGTCGTCCATAACCGCGGACACGGCTTTCAGAAAGTTTTACCCTGCAGGGGTGCACAAATAGCAACACACACTCGACCAACCTCGGAAAAACCAACTCAAAACCCAACGAGGCTTTCACGACAAACCAATCACAGGATTCAGAAATATTTCAGGGGGCCACCCCATTAAGCTACCCGCAACGAAGTTGGCCGGCTCCGAGACGGACCCAAGGTTTGCACCAATGGCTGTAAACGACTGGGAACCCGAAAGTGTGACTGGGTTTGTCGATACCGCGAAAACACTCTGCAATCCTAAACAGTACAGGTGCTCCACGCACAATCTTAAATAAAGCGATAAAGCATGGCATAGGTACAGGATAGTAATAAAGCCCCAAACTACTTTGTGGCCCCAAGAAATAGAAATGAATCAAGCTCGGGCTTAGGGGGTCCATAAGGCCTCCCGGATGTGGATAGTGCGAAAAAATCAAGGAACAGGTATCAAGTACTCGGGGTCCTACGAGACACAAGTGAGTGTGGAAGAACCAAATAACCTCTATTGCCCACCGATGCCTTTGCATTAGTTATATCTAGCATTTTAATAGTTGTAATTAAAGTCATGATTATCTACACCATTAAGCATCTCCACCGATAAACATCTGCCAGCGTTCCAACAATTGTGGTACTTGACAAACATGAGATCACACCTGAGCAAGCGACTACGACTCGCAAGGCCAGCTATCTACCAAACACAGGTAATAGGAGGTGTCCAAGGCAATATAGAGGCTGCACGGGATATAACCGGTGTTCGGAAACTAAAGCATCGTGACACGGATAGGAATAGATCATCAGGAGTAAATAGAGACTATAAATGCAAAATAGGTAGAAGGGGGAGAGATGCTCTCCTGGGAAACACTGTCGACGGTTCATATCCGGAGAACTTGTCGATACTCACATCCACTCATAGGCCTAGTCCGCGAAGAAGCAAACACTAGAAGAAACACCGGATGCAATATTTAATACTACGGCAGAAGATCCGGCATGATTATGATATGCATGCGAGATGAACAATTTAATATGCGACAGTCGATAATGTCATATTATAAAAATAATGGGGGTCTCGGATAGGGAATCACATTAGGGTTCGGCGAACTTGGGCTCCAAGGGGTTCGGGGTTCGACAGGGTTCGACGGGATCGGTCTCAGACAACGGAAGTAGATCTTGTCGCATCCGGGAAGAAGGACTTGGCATTCCGAGATGAAGCGCTTGTCGTTCCGGAGAAGATCTTGGGGTTCCACGTCGAAGGCCTTCTGGTACGGGGGTCTTCGCTTTCCGAGAAGATCTCGTGGTTGGTTAAGGACTTGGATCGGCGTCGGTCTTGGTGTTCGGGGTGAAGAACTTGGAATCCTCGAGGAAGTACTTGGCGTATCCGTGTTGACGACCTTGGCGTCCGGGGTCTCGGGCATCGGATCCGGGAAGAAGTACTTGTCGCAAGTGGTCTTCGGGTCTCGGCGCCGGAGATCTTGATGTTCCATGTCGGAGAACTTGGTTGGCATGGCAAAGTGCTTCGGCTTCGACACCATCGACTTTGAGTGAGGGTGTAGAACTTGGATCTCGATTACTAGGCGTTGTAGCATGTCGGTGATGTTGGCTTAGCGAAGGCCATACAAGGATGTAGATCTTGGTGACATCTAGGGCCACGTCGCGAGAGCTCAAGATCCTGGTGAGGGCATCTATAAGGACGTGGTCATAGGCCGAACTTGCATCGGACGATGAGGCAGATTAGAGAAACATCTCCGCATCAGTGTGCACCAACAGCAGACGCAAGTCTCCCTAGCAACGCACAAGAACAAAACACATCGGCGGGGCTAACAGCAAAAGAGGAGCACTCGCAGGGATCACCGGGCGGTGGCGCTCGGGTCCGAGAGAGAAGCAACAGGGGTACACCCGCGGTGGAGCTCCCGGGCAGGTAGAGCACGGACGGGCGGCGCGCTCGGCGTCGGGGCCTGGACGCGCGTAGGCCGAGGTTGGAGAGGGGCGGCGGTGGGAGGCGATCGCAGGAACCGGCGGGGATAGGACCCGGCGTCGGAAGCGGTTCAGCTCAGGCGAGGGCGGCACGAGATGCGGGCGCTGTGTGCCGGTAGGGCAGAGGCCGCGGACGAGCTCGAGGCGACCGTGGGCTCGAAGGCGGCTCCGGCGAGAAGGGGCTTGGCGAGGAAGGAGGTGGTGACCGGAGCGGAGGGAGGAGCTCCACGTCGAGGGGCGCCGGCGCGGCCGCGGTTGGTGTGGCAGAGAATGACGGCGCTGTAGGAGAGGGAGCACGCGGGGCGGCGGCACGGGCCGGCCGGGCCGTGCTACGGCGAGATGGGGCGCAGACGGCCGGGCAAGGAAACGAGGCCATGGCGGCTGCGCGCGGGGTTGGGAGGAGGCAGAGGTTGAGGAGGCGGGTAACATGGTGTTGGCAGCGGGGTGGTAGCTGCAGGTGGCGGCAGAGGTCACGGCCGAGGGCACGCGTGCGGGGATGGGAGCGGTTGGTGGGGAATCGAGGCGGACGCGTGGTTGGTGGTGGGACCGCGAGCAGGGGGCGGCTGGTCGGTGGGGAGGGCCAGGGGAAGAGCAGGTGGGGTGTGGGGAGCGGGACCAGGGGTTGTCGGGTTGTGGGATTGGCCAGGGGCGGGATCCCGAGGCTGGACGCGCGGGAGAGGGAGTATGGGGTGCCGCGCGTGGGCGGGGTGGGATGGGTGGCTAAGGTGGTGGGCTGGGATTGGTGAGTGGGGTGAGGTGGCGCGATGTGAGTGGATGGAGTGAGGTGGAGGGGGGCTGGGTAGACTAGGATTGGGTAGATTTAGGAATAGACTAGGTTTTAATTTAGGGCTTGGACGTGGCCGGCCGGGCTTTCGGGCCTGGCGGGCTGCCTCCTAAAAAGAAAAGAAATATTTTATTATTTAAAACGGGGCTTTTGAAGACCGTTGGTAGACGAAACAAAATAATCCGGAGACCCGGGTTTTAATTTGAATTAAAGGCGGGGCATTTAGAAAACAAAACCAGACTTTTCAAAAATAGTTTTTAAACCAACCATGCATGATGATGACGATGCTCAAATGCAATGTGGCATGATGACATGAGCATGCGGTCATGACGATGCAATGCACAAAAACAACGCGATTTTCTAGTAGTGGTTTTGGCGGGGCGCCACAATTTGACACCACTGACAATGGATCTCGCCCTCGACATCCGCCTCATGGTACCAGGAAGAAGATCGGCGATCTAAATCTTCTCGCTTCATGTAGATCCTCGCGACACCACTAACAAGAGGTCGTTGTCCGTGATCGTCGAGAGGACACTCTGGTAACAAAGGTCGAAGATAGAGGTATCAACAAATAAAGCCACCTCTAGCTTCCGTGGACGGAGTAAAATTGCTGGATCCACCGATTTAATATACAAAAGCGAATGATAAGAGTAGTCGAATGGTGATCAATCCATCGCGCACCCAAACCATTACTCTGCACATGAATCAGAGAATTTTGCAAACAACTCTCGGAATCAGACTGAAGATCTCGACAAGCGAGGTTCGGAAATAAAAGAGTGATGCAGACTCTGCATCGGATCTGGCATAGAGGATGTCGTCACGTCGGAAAACACCGGAAGGCCCAAACAAGGAACAAATAATGGTACCACGAATAAAGGATCACTCAGATAGCACGAAGTCCAGATGTAGAAGCACCGTTACCAAGGAGGAAGCGAAACCCTGAAGGTGCGACGGAAACCCAACCACGAGAATTCCTGTACTCGAAGAAAAGATAAGAGAGCAGATCCAAAACACGCAGAGGTAAGAGGAGAATAGCAGAGGGGTAAGGAGTAAAAGCAGACCTAATCAGATCTATCCAACCGATTTTGCAAAAAATGTTTTGACAATCTACTTTGGCCGTTAGCTAGGTTATCCTACAGGCTGGACTTGTGGGGTATCGTAACTGCTGAGCTCTGATACCACTCTGTAACACCCTCAAATCGGTCCTATGCAAGTTTTAGCGCTTCCCACCAAACCCGCATAGAAACGATTCAAGGAAGCCCACCATGCACTTTCGTGCGGGTGGAAAACGAAGTAATAACATTACACAACTGTCCTCGATGGGACCCACAGAACAGATATATGTACAACAGCGACTCCCGGAGTCAAGAATACAAATATATAATACAAAGATCCAAATCACCTTGAAAACGATAGAGCGTCCGACTACGGACAAGATGCAAATGGGGCTAAGAGCCCTGAAGAATAATCAATGGCGTCCATAACTCTGCCCAGGCCAAGCCAGAAGGGTACCCTGCTAACGACGTCGAACCTGCTAAAACAAAAGGGGTGCCGACAAAGGGAAAAGGAAAAAGAGGAGCGTCAGTACTGAGGCCAGTACACGGCGAGGCTAGAATTCGGCGGCTCTCGCCTACATAGGTATGGTGGGCTAGAGCGGCAGCGCAACGGCACTAAACAACCTATAGAGACTCGATACAACTGGCAGTTATCAGAGAGGGATATGAAAGACCTATTCGGATCTAACCTGAAGTTAACACCAAACAAACCCATCCTGGTATTGCCCCCTCGAGACCAAACGAGGAAGTCGGACCAAGGAACTCACATAGTTGGCAATTTTACTCATTCCGTTATAGTTGAAGCAGTTACTAGTCAGGTATAGATAGCTTGAGTCATTCTGATAGCATAAGTACTGGGCAGTTTTAATCGCCATTCCGTTGTAGTTGGAACATTTACTAGTCAGATATAATTGTCCTGAGGAATCCCAAGACCTCACAGTTGTTGCCGCTTTTATCACATTCCATTGGAATTGCAATACTTACTAGGCATATAGCATACCACAAAACAACCCAGATCCACCAGCGGTTGGCATTTATAATGTCCATTCCATTATAGTGAGGCTGATTACTAGTCAGATATATTAAGTCAAATTTATAGCACTACTTTAGTTATGCTTGTCTATGATCGAGATACTGTGCTCCAAGTCGTCCATAACCGCGGACACGGCTTTCAGAAAGTTTTACCCTGCAGGGGTGCACAAATAGCAACACACACTCGACCAACCTCGGAAAAACCAACTCAAAACCCAATGAGGCTTTCACGACAAAGCAATCACAGGATTCAGAACTATTTCAGGGGGCCACCCCATTAAGCTACCCGCAACGAAGTTGGCTGGCGCCGAGACGGACCCAAGATTTGCGCCAATGGCTGTAAACGACTGGGAACCCGAAAGTGTGACTGGGCTTGTCGATACCGCGAGAACACTCCGCAATCCTAAACAGTACAGGTGCTCCACGCACAATCTTAAATAAAGCGGTAAAGCATGGCATAGGTACAGGATAGTAATAAAGCCCCAAACTACTTTGTGGCCCCAAGAAATAGAAATGAATCAAGCTCTGGCTCAGGGGGGTCCATAAGGCCTCCCGGATGTGGATAGTGCGAAAAAATCAAGGAACATGTATCAAGTACTCGGGGTCCTACGAGACACAAGTGAGCGTGGAAGAACCAAATAACCTCTATTGCCCACCGATGCCTCTGCATTAGTTATATCTAGCATTTTAATAGTTGTAATTAAAGTCATGATCATCTTCACCATTAAGCATCTCCACCGATAAACATCTGCCAGCGTTCCAACAATTGTGGTACTTGAAAACATGAGATCACACCTGAGCAAGCGACTGTGACTCGCAAGGCCAGCTATCTACCAAACACAGGTAATAGGAGGTGTCCAAGGCAGTATAGAGGCTGCACGGGATATAACTGGTGTTCGGAAACTAAAGCATCGCGACACGGATAGCAATAGATCATCAGGAGGAAATAAAAACTATAAATGCAAAATAGCTCGAAGGGGGAGAGATGCTCGCTTGGGAAACACTGTCAACGGTTCATATCCGGAGAACTTGTCGATACTCGCATCCACTCATCGGCCTAGTCCGTGAAGAAGCAAACACTAGAAGAAACACCGGATGCAATATTTAATACTACGGCAGAAGATCCGGCATGATTATGATATGCATGCGAGATGAACGATTTAATATGCGACAATCGATAATGTCCTATTATAAAAATAATGGGGGTCTCGGATAGGGAATCACATTAGGGTTCGGCGAACTTGGGCTCCGAGGGGTTCGGGGTTCGACAGGGTTCGACGGGATCGGTCTCGGACAACGGAAGTAGATCTTGTCGCATCCGGGAAGAAGGACTTGGCGTTCCGAGATGAAGCGCTTGTCGTTCCAGAGAAGATCTTGGGGTTCCACATCGAAGGCCTTCTGGTACGGGGGTCTTCGGTTTCCGAGATCTCGTGGTTGGTGAAGGACTTGGATCGGCGTCGGTCTTGGCGTTCGGTGTGAAGAACTTGGCATCCTCGAGGAAGTACTTGGCGTATCCGTGTCGACGACCTTGGCGTCCGGGGTCTCGGGCATCGGATCCGGGAAGAAGTACTTGTCGCAAGTGGTCTTCGGGTCTCGGCGCCGGAGATCTTGATGTTCCATGTCGGAGAACTTGGTTGGCATGGCAAAGTGCTTCGGCTTCGACACCATCGACTTTGAGTGAGGGTGTAGAACTTGGATCTCGACGACTAGGCATTGTAGCGTGTCGGTGATGTTGGCTTAGCGAAGGCCATACATGGATGTAGATCTTGGTGACATCTAGGGCCACGTCGCTAGAGCTGAAGATCCCGGTGAGTGCATCTGTAAGGACGTGGTCATTGGCCGAACTTGCATCGGACGATGAGGCAGATTAGAGAAACATGCCCGCATCTGTGTGCACCAACAGTAGACGCAGGTCTCCCCAGCAACGCACAAGAACAAAACACATCGGCGGGGCTAATAGCAAAAGAGGAGCACTCGCGGGGATCACCGGGCGGTGGCGCTCGGGTCCGAGAGAGAGGCAACAGGGGTACACCCGCGGTGGAGCTCCCGGGCAGGTAGATCACGGACGGGCGACGCGCTCGGCGTCGGGGCCTGGACGCGCGTAGGCCGAGGTTGGAGAGGGGCGGCGGTGGGAGGCGCTCGCAGGAACCGGCGGGGAGAGGACCCGGTGTCGGAAGCGGTTCAGCTCAGGCGAGGGCGGCACGAGATGCGGGCGCTGGGTGCCGATGGGGCAGAGGCCGCGGACGAGCTCGAGGCGAACGTGGGCTCGAGGGCGGCTCCGGCGAGAAGGGGCTCGACGAGGAAGGAGGCGGTGATCGGAGCGGAGGGAGGAGCTCCGCGTCCAGGAGCGCCGGCGCGGCCGCGGTCGGAGCGGCAGAGAACGGCAGCGCTGTAGGAGAGGGAGCACGCGGGGCGGCGGCACGGGCTGGCCGGGCCGTGCTACGGGGAGATGGGGCGCAGGCGGCCGGGCAAGGAAACGAGGCCGTGGCGGCTGCGCGTGGGGTTGGGAGGAGGCAGAGGTTGAGGAGACGGGTAACATGGCGTCGGCGGCGGGGTGGTAGCTTCAGGTGGCGGCGGAGGTCGCGGCCGAGGGTGCGTGTGCGGGGATGGGAGCGGTTGGTGGGGAATCGAGGCGGACGCGTGGTTGGGGGTGGGACCGCGAGCAGGGGGGCGGTCGGTGGGGTGGGCCAGGGGAAGAGCAGGTGGGGTGTGGGGAGCAGGACCAGGGGTTGTCGGGTGGTGGGATTGGCCAGTGGCGGGATCCCGAGGCTGGACGCGCGGGAGAGGGAGTATGGGGTGCCGCGCGTGGGTGGGGTGGGATGGGTGGCTGGGGAGGCTAAGGTGGAGGGCTGGGATTGGTGAGTGGGGTGAGGTGGCGCGATGTGAGTGGATGGAGTGAGGTGGAGGGGGGCTGGGTAGACTAGGATTGGGTAGATTTAGGAATATACTAGGTTTTAGTTTAGGGCTTGGAGGTGGCCGGCCGTGCTTTTGGGCCTGGCGGGCTGCCTCCTAAAAATAAAAGAAATATTTTATTATTTAAAACGAGGCTTTTCAAGACCGTTGTCAGACGAAACAAAATAATCCGGAGACCCGGGTTTTAATTTGAATTAAAGGCAGAGCGTTTAGAAAACAAAACTAGACTTTTCAAAAATAGTTTTTAAACCAACCATGCCTGATGATGACGATGCTCAAATGCAATGTGGCATGATGACATGAGCATGCGGTCATGACGATGAATGCACAAAAACAACGCGATTTTCTAGTAGTGGTTTTGGCTACATATCCCTCCCGATCTAGGGATGGAGATGACGGCGGCTACAGACTCTTTCGTGGATTTTTGATCGGGTCCTTAAGGTTTTCATCCCGAGGGCATCTTATAGTCGGAAGGGGAGGCGGAGGGGGTGCCTAGGCTGGCCACACCACCCCCTGGCGCGGGCCAAGACTGGCCACGCGGCCAGGTGGTGTGGTCGCCCTCTGGCCCTTCTCCGTCTGGTATTCTGGCATCTGATGACTTCCAGAAAAATAGGCACTTTGGCTTTTGTCCCGTCCAATTCCGAGAATATTCATTTTCTGACTTTCTTGGAACCAAAAACAGCAGAAAACAGGCAGCTGACACTGTGGCTCTTTTTAATAGGTTAGTCCAACAAATCATATGAAAATTACTCCAAAGTGTGGACAAAACACAAGGAAGTGGATAAAACCAAGCATGAAACATCAAAAATTATAGTTACATTTGCAATGTATCAGTTCTCTTCAGAGACCACACATGGATCAACCAGTATCATTGCATGTGTGTGCTTTTTACTAACAACAACTAGAGTCATTGCATCTGTGTTCTTTTCACATACCACATATGGATCCACCGGGATTGAAATGTGTGTTCTCTTTAGAGACCACACAAGGATCCACTAGTATCATTGTATGTGTGGTCTTTTTACTAACAACAAGTGGCCTCATTGAATGTGTGCACTTTTTACTAACAACAACCAGAGTCACTGCATGTGTGTTCTCTTCAGAGACCACACATGGATCCAGCAGCGTCATTGCATGTGTGTTCTTTTTACTAACAACAACTGGAGTCATTGCATGTGTGTTATTTTCACATACCACATATGGATCCACCAGTTGTCATTGAAATGTGTGTTCTCTTCATAGACCACACATGGTTCCACCAGTGTCATTGCATGTGTGTTGTTTTCACTAACAACAACAGGAGTCTTTGCATGTGTGTTCTTTTCACATACCACATATGGATCTACCAGTGTCATTGAAATGTGTGTTCCTCTCATTAACCACAGCTAGAGTCAGTGCATGTGTGTTCTCTTCAGAGTCAGTGCATGTCATTGGATGTGTGTTAATTTTACTAACAATAACTAGAGTCATTGCATGTGTGTACTTTTCACAAACCACATATGGATCCACCAGTATCATTGAAATGTGTGTTCTCTTCAGAGACCACACATGGATCCACCATTGTCATTGCATGTGTGTTCTTTTTACTAACAACAACTAGAGTCATTTCATTTGTGTTATTTTCGCATACCACATATGGATCCACCAGTGTCATTGAAATGTGTGTTCTCTTCAGAGACCACACATGGATCCAGTAGTGTCATTGCATGTGTGTTCTTTTTACTAACAATAACTAGAGTCATTGCATGTGTGTTCTTTTCACATTCCACATATGGATCCACCAGTGTCATTGAAATGTGTGTTCTCTTAAGAGACCACACATGGATCCACCAGTGTCATTGCATGTGTGTTCTTTTTGCTAACAACAACTAGAGTCATTGCATGTGTGTTCTTTTCACATACCACATATGGATCCAGCAGTGTTATTGAAATGTGTGTTCTCTTCAAAGACTAGTCATGGATCCACCAGTTTCATTGCATGTGAGTTCTTTTACGAATAACAAGTGGTGTCATTGCATGTGTGTTCGTTTTGCTAACAACAACTAGATTCATTGCATGTGTGTTCTTTTCACATACCACATATGGATCCACTAGTGTCATTGAAATGTGTGTTCTCTTCAGAGAGCACACATGGATCCACCAGTGTCATTGCATGCGTGTTCTTTTCACTAATAACAACTAGAGTCATTGCATGTGTTCTTTTCACAGATCACATATGGATCCACGAGTGTCATTGAAATGTGTGTTCTCTTCAGAGACCACACATCGATCCACCAGTTTCATTGCATGTGTGTTCTTTGTGCTAACGAGAACTAGAGTCATTGCATGTGTGTTTTGTTCACATACCACATATGGATCCACCAGTGTCATTGAAATATGTGTTCTCTTGAGAGACCACACATGGATCCACTAGTGTCATTGCATGTGTGTTCTTTTTACTAACAACAAGTAGAGTCATTGCATCTGTGTTCTTTTCACATAACACATATGGATCCACCAGTGTCATTGAAATGTGTGTTCTTCTCATTAACCATAGCTAGAATCGTTGCATGTGTGTTCTCTTAAGTGACCACACATGGATCCACTAGTGTCATTGCATGTGTGTTCTTTTTACTAACAACAACTGGAGTCATTGCATCTATCTTCTTTTCACGTACCACATATGGATCCACCGGTGTCATTGAAATGTGTGTTCTCTTCAGAGACCACATAAGGATCCACCAGTGTCATTGCATGTGTGTTCTTTTTACTAACAACATGTGGTGGCATTGCATGTCTGCACTTTTTACTAACAACAACCAGAGTCACTGCATGTGTGTTCTCTTCAGAGACCACACATGGATCCACCAGTGTCATTGCATGTGTGCTCTTTTTACTAACAACTGGAGTCATTGCATGTGTGTTATTTTCACATACCATATATGGATCCACTAGTGTCATTGAAATGTGTGTTCTGTTCAGAGACCACACATGGATCCACAATTGCCATTGCATGTGTGTTCTTTTTACTAACAACAACTAGAGTCATTGCATGTGTGTTCTTTTCACATACCACCTGGATCCACCAGTGTCATTGAAATGTGTGTTCTCTTCAGAGACCACACATGGATCCACGAATGTCATTGCATATGTGATCTTTTTACTAACAACAACAAGTGTCGTTGCATGTGTGCACTTTTTGCTAACAAAAGCTAGAGTCATTGCATGCGTGTTCTCTTCGTAGACCACACATGGATCCACCAGTGTCATTGCATGTGTCTTCTTTTTACTAACTACAACTGGAGTCATTGCATGTGTGTTCTTTTCACATACCACATATGGATCCGCCAGTGTCATTGAAATGTGTGTTCTATTCAGAGACCACACATGGATCCACCTGTCTCATTGCATGTGTGTTCTTTTTCCTAAAAACAACTAGAGTCATTGCATGTGTGTTCTTTTCACATACCACATGGATCCACCAGTGTCATTGAAATGTATGTTCTCTTCGGACAACACATATGGATCCAGCACTTTCATTGCATATGTGATCTTTTTACTAACAACAACCAGGGTCATTGCATGTGTGCTCTTTTTACTAACAATAGTTAGAGTCATTGCATGTGTGTTCTCTTCATAGACCACACATGGATCCACCAGTGGCATTGCATGTGTGTTCTTTTTACTAACAACAACTGGAGTCATTGCATGTGTGTTCTTTTCAAATACCACATATGGATCCACCAGTTGTCATTGAAATGTGTGTTCTCTTCATAGACCACACATGGATCCACCAGTGTCATTGCAT
>CAJUXJ010000964.1:0-23487 GCA_910589775.1 Avena eriantha
TGTTTTATGACCGTTTTCATGAGCTATTCCACAGTTCTAGGGTTTCAGGGAAAATACAACGACCATTAGACCCGATACATGTTTGACAATTTTAACCAAAAAAATGTCGATTTCGCATATCATGGCCGTTTTCATGAGTATTGCCCACAGTTTTGGGTCCAGGGTGATTTACAACGACCCTAAGACCCGATACATGTTTGAGAGTTATGAACAAAACTCATCGCTATTCACGTTTTATGGCCGTTTTCGTTTGCTATTGCACACTATTTTGGCGCTCTTGGGGATTTTAACGATCCTAAGACCCGATACATGTTTGAGAGTTATGACCAAAAACTCATCGTTTTCGCGTTTTAGGGTCATTTTCATGAGTTATTCCACACTGTTTTGGTGCTCCACG
Source organism: Avena eriantha (assembly GCA_910589775.1). Taxonomy (NCBI): domain Eukaryota; kingdom Viridiplantae; phylum Streptophyta; class Magnoliopsida; order Poales; family Poaceae; genus Avena; species Avena eriantha. Next base: position 398 of record CAJUXJ010000964.1, read on the forward strand.
TGGATTTGCATGGACCATTAGACCCGATGCATGTTTAAGGGGATGACCACAATTCGTCGTTCTTGTGTTTCATGACCGTTTTCATGAGCTATTCCACAGTTCTAGGGTTTCAGGGCGAATTACACGACATTAGACGCGATACATGTTTGACAATTTTAAAACAAAAAAATTGATGATTTCGCATATTATGGCTGTTTTCATGAGTTATTGCCCACAGTTTTTGGGTTCCAAGGTGATTTACATGACCCTAAGACCCGATACATGTTTGAGAGTTATGACCGAAAACTCATCGTTTTCGCGTTTTATGGCCGTTTTCGTGAGCTATTGCACACTGTTTTGGCGCTCTGGGGGATTTGCATGGACCATTAGACCCGATGCATGTTTAAGGGGTGACCAACAATTCGTCGTTCTTGTGTTTTATGACCGTTTTCATGAGCTATTCCACAGTTCTAGGGTTTCAGGCGAATTACAACGACCATTAGACCCGATACATGTTTGACAATTTTAACAAAAAAATTGATATTTTGCATATTATGGCTGTTTTCATGAGTTATTGCCCACAGTTTTTGGTTCCAAGGTGATTTACAACGACCCTAAGACCCGATACATGTTTGAGAGTTATGACCAAAACTCGTCGTTTTTCACGTTTTATGGCCGTTTTCGTGAGCTATTGCACACTTTTTTTGGCGCTCTTGGGGATTTGCATGGACCATTAGACCCGATGCATGTTAAGGGGATGACCAACAATTCGTCGTTCTTGTTTTATGACCGTTTTCATGAGCTATTCCACAGTTCTAGGGTTTCAGGGCGAATTACAACGACCATTAGACCCGATACATCTTTGACTTTTTAACCAAAAAATTGTCGATTTCGCATATTATGGCCGTTTTCATGAGTTATTTCCCACAGTTTTGGGGTTCCAGGTCATTTACAAGACCCTAACCCGATACATGTTTGAGAGTTATGACAAAAACTCGTCGTTTTCACGTTTATGGCCGTTTTCGTGAGCTATTGCACACTTTTTTGGCGCTCTTGGGGATTTACAACGATCCTAAGACCCGATACATGTTTGAGAGTTATGACCAAAAACTCATCGTTTTCGCGTTTTAGGGCATTTTCATGAGTTATTCCACACTGTTTGGTGCTCCACGTGATTTGCATGGACCATTAGACCCGATGCATGTTTAAGGGATGACCAACAATTCGTCGTTCTTGTGTTTTATGACCGTTTTTCATGAAGCTATTCCACAGTTCTAGGGTTTCAGGGCGAATTACAACGACCATTAGACCACGATACATCGTTTGACAATTTGAAATCCAAAAAATTGTCGATTATTCGCATATTAATGGCCAGTTTTCATGAGTTTATTGCCACACAGTTTTGAGGGTCCATCAGGGTGATTTACAACGACCCTAAGACTCGATACATGTTGAAGGAGTTATGACCAAAACTCAGTCGTTTTTCAGCGTTTACGTGTCAGGTTTCAGTGAGCTAGTGCACAATGTTTGTGGCGCATCTTGCGGGATTTACAAACGAATCCTAAGACCCGATACATGTGTTGAGAGTTATGACCGAAAAACTCACCGGTTTCGCGTTTAAAGAAGGTCATTTTCATGAGTTATTCCTCCACACTGTTTTGGTGCTCCACGTGGATTGCATGGACCATTAGACCCGATGCATGTTTAAGGGGAATGACCAACAATTTCGTCGTTCTTGTGTTTTTATGACCGGTTTCATGAGCTATTCCACAGTTCTAGGTATTCCAGGGCGAATTACAACGACCATTAGACCCGATACATGTTTGACATTTAAACCAAAAAAATTGTCGATTTGCATTATTATGGCCGATTTCATGAGTTATTGCCCACAGTTTTGGGTTCCAAGGGTGATTTACAACGACCCTAAGACGCGATACATGTTTGAGAGTTATGACCGAAAACTCATCGTTTTCGCGTTTTAGGGTCATTTTCATGAGTTATTCCACACTGTTTGGTGGCTCACTTGGATTTGCATGGACCATTAGACCCCGATGCATGTTTAAGGGGATGACCAACAATTCGTCGTTCTTGTGTTTTATGACCGTTTTCATGAGCTATTCCACAGTTCTAGGGTTTCAGGGCGAATTACAACGACCATTAGACCCGATACATGTTTGACATTTTTTTAACAAAAAAATTGATATTTTTGCATATTATGGCTGTTTTCATGAGTTATTGCCCACAGTTTTGGGTTCCAAGTGATTTACAACGACCCTAACCCCATACATGTTTGAGAGTTATGACCAAAAACTCATCGTTTTTCACGTTTTATGGCCGTTTTCGTGAGCTATTGCACACTGTTTTGGCGCTCTTGGGGGATTTGCATGGACCATTAGACCCGATGCATGTTTAAGGGGATGACCAACAATTCGTCGTTCTGGTGTTTTATGACCGTTTTCATGAGCTATTCCACAGTTCTAGGGTTTCAGGGAGAAATACAACGACCATTAGACCCGATATATGTTTGACAATTTAACCAAAAAATTCGATTTCGCATATCATGGCCGTTTTCATGAGTTATTGCCCACAGTTTTGGGGGTCCAGGGTGATTTACAACGACCCTAAGACCCGATACATGTTTGAGAGTTATGAACAAAACTCATCGTTATTCACGTTTTATGGTCGTTTCGTTTGCTATTGCACACTATTTTGGCGCTCTTGGGGATTTACAACGATCCTAAGACCCGATACATGTTTGAGAGTTATGACCAAAAACTCATCGTTTTCGCTGTTTTAGGGTCATTTTCATGAGTTATTCCACACTAGTTTTGGTGCTCCACGTGGATTTGCATGGACCATTAGACCGATGCATGTTTAAGGGGATGACCAACAATTCGTCGTTCTTGTGTTTCATGACCGTTTTCATGAGCTATTCCACAGTTCTAGGGTTTCAGGGCGAATTACAACGACATTAGACCGATACATGTTTGACAATTTTAACAAAAAAATTGATCGATTTCGCATATTATGGCTGTTTTCATGAGTTATTGCCCACAGTTTTTGGGGTTCCAGGTGATTTACAACGACCCTAAGACCCGATACATGTTTGAGAGTTATGACCAAAAACTCATCGTTTTCGCGTTTTATGGCCGTTTTCGTGAGCTATTGCACACTGTTTTGGCGCTCTTGGGGATTTGCATGGACCATTAGACCTGATGCATGTTTAAGGGGATGACCAACAATTCGTCGTTCTTGTGTTTTATGACCGGTTTCATGAGCTATTCCACAGTTCTAGGGATTCAGGGCGAATTACAACGACCATTAGACCCGACACATGTTTGAACAATTTAAAAAAGAAATTGATGATTTTGCATATTATGGCTGTTTCATGAGTTATTGCCCACAGTTTTGGGTTCCAAGGTGATTTACAACGACCCTAAGACCCAATACACGTTTGAGAGTTATGACCAAAAACTCGTTGTTTTTCACGTTTTTATGGCCGTTTCGTGAGCTATTGCACACTGTTTTGGCGCCCTTGGGGGATTTGCATGGACCATTAGACCCCATGCAGGTTTAAGGGGATGACCAACAATTCGTCGTTCTTGTGTTTTATGACCGTTTTCATGAGCTATTCCACAGTTCTAGGGTTTCAGGGCGAATTACAACGACCATTAGACCCGATACATGTTTGACATTTTTAACCAAAAAAATGTCGATTTCGCATATTATGGCCGTTTTCATGAGTTATTGCCCACAGTTTTGGGGGTCCAGGGTGATTTACAACGACCCTAAGACCCGATACATGTTTGAGTTTGAACAAAAACTCATCGTTTTCACGTTTTATGGCCGTTTTCGTTTGCTATTGCACACTATTTTGGCGCTCTTGGGGATTTACAACGATCCTAAGACCCGATACATGTTTGAGAGTTATGACCAAAAACTCATCGTTTTCGCGTTTTAGGGTCATTTTCATGAGTTATTCCACACTGTTTTGGTGCTCCACGTGGATTTGCATGGACCATTAGACCCGATGCATGTTTAAGGGGATGACCAACAATTCGTCGTTCTTGTGTTTATGACCGTTTTCATGAGCTATTCCACAGTTCTAGGGTTTAGGGCGAATACAACGACCATTAGACCCGATACATGTTTGACAATTTTACCAAAAAAATGTCGATTTCGCATATTATGGCTGTTTTCATGAGTTATTGCCCACAGTTTTGGGGGTCCAGGGTGATTTACAATGACCCTAAGACCCGATACATGTTTGAGAGTTATGAACAAATACTCATCGTTATTCACGTTTTATGGCCGTTTTCGTTTGCTATTGCACACTATTTTGGCGCTCTTGGGGGGATTTACAACGATCCTAAGACCCGATACATGTTTGAGAGTTATGACCAAAAACTCATCGTTTTCGTGTTTTAGGGTCATTTTCATGAGTTATTCCACACTGTTTTGGTGCTCCACGTGGATTTGCATGGACCATTAGACCCGATGCATGTTTAAGGGGATGACCAACAATTCGTCGTTCTTGTGTTTTATGACCGTTTTCATGAGCTATTCCAACAGTTCTAGGGTTTCGGGGCGAAATACAACGACCATTAGACCCGATACATGTTTGACAATTTTAACCAAAAAAATGTCGATTTCGCATATATGGTCGTTTTCATGAGTTATTGCCCACAGTTTTGGGGGTCCAGGGTGATTTACAACGACCCTAAGACCCGATACATGTTTGAGAGTTATGAACAAATACTCATCGTTATTCACGTTTTATGGCCGTTTTCGTTTGCTATTGCACACTATTTTGGCGCTCTTGGGGGATTTACAACGATCCTAAGACCCGATACATGTTTGAGAGTTATGACCGAAAAACTCATCGTTTTCGCGTTTTAGGGTCATTTTCATGAGTTATTCCACACTGTTTTGGTGCTCCACGTGGATTTGCATGGACCATTAGACCCGATGCATGTTTAAGGGGATGACCAACAATTCGTCGTTCTTGTGTTTCATGACCGTTTTCATGAGCTATTCCACAGTTCTAGGGTTTCAGGGCGAATTACAACGACCATTAGACGCGATACATGTTTGACAATTTTAACAAAAAAAATTGATGATTTCGCATATTATGGCTGTTTTCATGAGTTATTGCCCACAGTTTTGGGGTTCCAAGGTGATTTACAACGACCCTAAGACCCGATACATGTTTGAGAGTTATGACCGAAAACTCATCGTTTTCGCGTTTTATGGCCGTTTTCGTGAGTTATTGCCACACTGTTTTGGGCTCCCGTGGGATTTGCATGGACCATTAGACCCGATGCATGTTTAAGGGGATGACCAACAATTCGTCGTTCTTGTGTTTTATGACCGTTTTCATGAGCTATTCCACAGTTCTAGGGATTCAGGGCGAATTACAACGACCATTAGACCCGATACATGTTTGACAATTTAACAAAAAAATTGATGATTTCGCATATTATGGCTGTTTTCATGAGTTATTGCCCACAGTTTTGGTTCCAAGGTGATTTACAACGACCCTAAGACCCGATACATGTTTGAGAGTTATGACCAAAAACTCAGTCGTTTTCGCGTTTATGGCCGTTTTCGTGAGCTATTGCACACTGTTTTGGCGCTCTTGGGGGATTTGCATGGACCATTAGACCCAATGCATGTTTAAGGGGATGACCAACAATTCGTCCGTCTTGTGTTTTATGACCGTTTTATGAGCTATTCCACAGTTCTAGGGTTTCAGGGCGAATTACAACGACCATTAGACCAGATACTATTTTTGACATTTTTAAACCAAAAAAATGTCGATTTCGCATATTAGGCCGTTTTTCATGAGTTATTGCCCACAGTTTTTGGGTGTCCAGGGTGATTTACAACGACCCTAAGACCCCGATACATGTTTGAGAGTTATGAACAAAAACCATCGCTATTCACGTTTTATGCCGTTTTCGTTGCTATTGCACACTATTTTGCGCTCTGGGGGATTTACAACGATCCTAAGACCCGATACATGTTTGAGAGTTATGACCAACAACTCATCGTTTTCGCGTTTTAGGGTCATTTTCATGAGTTATTCCACAATGTTTTGGTGCTCCACGTGGATTTGCATGGACCATTAGACCCGATGCATGTTAAGGGGATGACCAACAATTCGTCGTTCTTGTGTTTATGACCGTTTTCATGAGCTATTCCACAGTTCTAGGGTTTCAGGGGCGAAATACAACGACCATTAGACCCGATACATGTTTGACAATTTTAACCAAAAAAATGTCGATTTCGCATATTATGGCCGTTTTCATGAGTTATTGCCCACAGTTTTTGGGGGTCCAGGGTGATTTACAACGACCCTAAGACCCATACATGTTTGAGAGTTATGAACAAAAACTCATCGTTATTCACGTTTTATGGCCGTTTTCGTTTGCTATTGCACACTATTTTGGCGCTCTTGGGGGATTTACAACGATCCTAAGACCCGATACATGTTTGAGAGTTATGACCAAAACTCATCGTTTTTGCGTTTTAGGGTCATTTTCATGAGTTATTCCACACTGTTTTGGTGCTCCACGTGGATTTGCATGGACCATTAGACCCGATGCATGTTTAAGGGGATGACCAACAATTCGTCGTTCTTGTGTTTCATGACCGTTTTCATGAGCTTTCCACAGTTCTAGGGTTTCAGGGCGAATTACAACGAACCATTAGACGCCGATACATTTTTGACAATTTTAACCAAAAAAATTGATCGATTTCGCATATTATGGCATGTTTCATGAGTTATTGCCCACAGTTTTGGGGTTCCAAGGGTGATTTACAACGACCCTAAGACCCGATACATGTTTGAGAGTTATGACCGAAAACTCATACGTTTTCGAGTTTATGGTCAGTTTTCAGTGAGTTATTGCCACACTGTTTTGGGTGCTCTCCTGGGGATTTGCATGGACCATTAGACCCGAGCATGTTTAAAGGGGATGACCAACAATTCGTCGTTCTTGGTGTTTTATGACCGTTTTCATGAGCTATTCCACAGTTCTAGGGTTTCAGGGCGAATTACCAACGACCATTAGACCCGATACATGTTTGACAATTTTAACCAAAAAATGATCGATTTCGCATATTATGGCCTGTTTTCATGAGTTATTGCCCACAGTTTTTGGGTTCCAAGGGTGATTTACAACGACCCTAAGACCCCATACATGTTTGAGAGTTATGACCAAAAACTCGTTGTTTTTCACGTTTTATGGCCGTTTTCGTGAGCTATTGCACACTGTTTTGGCGCTCTTGGGGATTTGCATGGACCATTAGACCCGATGCATGTTTAAGGGGATGACCAACAATTCGTCGTTCTTGTGTTTTATGACCGTTTTCATGAGCTATTCCACAGTTCTAGGGTTTCAGGGCGAATTACAACGACCATTAGACCCGATACATCTTTGACATTTTTAACCAAAAAATTGTCGATTTCGCATATTATGGCCGTTTTCATGAGTTATTGCCCACAGTTTTGGGGTCCAGGGTGATTTACAACGACCCTAAGACCCGATACATGTTTGAGAGTTATGAACAAAAACTCATCGTTATTCACGTTTATGGCCGTTTTCGTTTGCTATTGCACACTATTTTGGCGCTCTTGGGATTTACAACGATCCTAAGACCCGATACATGTTTGAGAGTTATGACCAAAACTCATCGTTTTCGCGTTTTAGGGTCATTTTCATGAGTTATTCCACACTGTTTTGGTGCTCCACGTGGATTTGCATGGACCATTAGACCCGATGCATGTTTAAGGGGATGACCAACAATTCGTCGTTCTTGTGTTTTATGACCGTTTTCATGAGCTATTCCACAGTTCTAGGGTTTCAGGGCGAATACAACGACCATTAGACCCGATACATGTTTGACAATTTTAACCAAAAAAATGTCGATTTCGCATATTATGGCCGTTTTCATGAGTTATTGCCCACAGTTTTGGGGGTCCAGGGTGATTTACAACGACCCTAAGACCCGATACATGTTTGAGAGTTATGAACAAAAACTCATCGTTTTCACGTTTTATGGCCGTTTTCGTTTGCTATTGCACACTATTTTGGCGCTCTGGGGGATTTACAACGATCCTAAGACCCGATACATGTTTGAGAGTTATGACCAAAAACTCATCGTTTTCGTGTTTGGGTCATTTTCATGAGTTATTCCACACTGTTTTGGTGCTCCACGTGGATTTGCATGGACCATTAGACCCGATGCATGTTTAAGGGGATGACCAACAATTCGTCGTTCTTGTGTTTTCATGACCGTTTTCATGAGCTATTCCATCAGTTCTAGGGGTTTTAGGGCGAATTATAACGACCATTAGACGCGATACATGTTGGACAATTTTAACAAAAAAATTGATGATTTCACATATTATGGCTATTTTCATGAGTTATTGCCCACAGTTTTGGGTTCCAAGGTGATTTACAACGACCCTAAGACCCCGATACACTGTTTGAGAGTTATGACCAAAAACTCATCGTTTTCGCGTTTTATGGCCGTTTTCGTGAGCTATTGCACACATGTTTTGGCCGCTCTTGGGGGATTTGCATGGACCATTAGACCGATGCATGTTTAAGGGGATGACCAACAATCGTCGTTCTGTGTTTAATGACCGTTTTCATGAGCTATTCCACAGTTCTAGGGTTTCAGGGAGAAATACAACGACCATTAGACCCGATACTATTTTGACAATTTTAACCAAAAAAATGTCGATTTCGCATATTATGGCCGTTTTCATGAGTTATTGCCCACAGTTTTGGGGGTCCAGGGTGATTTACAACGACCCTAAGACCCGATACATGTTTGAGAGTTATGAACCAAAACTCATCGTTATTCACGTTTTATGGCCGTTTTCGTTTGCTATTGCACACTATTTTGGCGCTCTTGGGGGATTTACAACGATCCTAAGACCCGATACATGTTTGAGAGTTATGACCAAAAACTCATCGTTTTCGCGTTTTAGGGTCATTTTCATGAGTTATTCCACACTGTTTTGGTGCTCCACGTGGATTTGCATGGACCATTAGACCCGATGCATGTTAAGGGGATGACCAACAATTCGTCGTTCTTGTGTTTTATGACCGTTTTCATGAGCTATTCCACAGTTCTAGGGTTTCAGGGCGAAATTACAACGACCATTAGACCCGATACATGTTTGACAATTTAACAAAAAAAAATGTCGTTTGGCATATAGGCTGTTTTTCATGGAGTTATTGCCACAGTTTTGGGGCGTCCAGGGTGATTACAATGACCCTAAGGACACCGATACATGTTTGAGAATTTAGGAAACAATACTCATCGTATTCACGTTTTATGGCCGTTTCGTTTGCTATGCACACTATTTTGGCGATCTTGGGTGATTTACAACAATCTAAGACCCGATACATGTTGAGAGTTATGCCAAAACTACATCGTTTTTGTTGTTTAGGGTCATTTCATGAGTTATTCACACTTTTTGGTGCTCCACGTGGATTTGCAGACCATTAGACCCGATGCAGTTTAAGGGGATGACCCAACAATTCGTCGTTCTTGTGTTTTATGACCGTTTTCATGAGCTATTCCACATTTCTAGGGGTTGCAAGGGGCAAATTACAACGACCATTAGACCCGATACAGTTTGACAATTTTACCAAAAAATGATCGATTTCGCATATTATGGCCGTTTTCATGAGTTATTGCCCACAGTTTTGGGGGTCCAGGTGATTTACAACGACCCTAAGACCCGATACATGTTTGAGAGTTATGACCAAAAACTCATCGTTATTTCACGTTTTATGGCCGTTTTCGTGAGCTATTGCACACTATTTTGGCGCTCTTGGGGGATTTACAACGATCCTAAGACCCGATACATGTTTGAGAGTTATGACCGAAAAACTCATCGTTTTCGCGTTTTAGGGTCATTTTCATGAGTTATTCCACACTGTTTTGGTGCTCCACGTGGATTTGCATGGACCATTAGACCCGATGCATGTTTAAGGGGATGACCAACAATTCGTCGTTCTTGTGTTTTATGACCGTTTTCATGAGCTATTCCACAGTTCTAGGGTTTCAGGGCGAATTACAACGACCATTAGACCCGATACATGTTTGACAATTTTAACCAAAAAATTGTCGATTTCGCATATTATGGCCGTTTTCATGAGTTATTGCCCACAGTTTTGGGGTTCCAGGGTGATTTACAACGACCCTAAGACCCGATACATGTTTGAGAGTTATGACCAAAAACTCGTCGTTTTCACGTTTAATGGCCGTTTTCGTGAGCTATTGCACACTGTTTTGGCGCTCTTGGGGGATTTACAACGATCCTAAGACCCGATACATGTTTGAGAGTTATGACCAAAACTCATCGTTTTCGCGTTTTAGGGTCATTTTCATGAGTTATTCCACACTGTTTTGGTGCTCCACGTGGATTGCATGGACCATTAGACCCGATGCATGTTTAAGGGGATGACCAACAATTCGTCGTTCTTGTGTTTTATGACCGTTTTCATGAGCTATTCCACAGTTCTAGGGTTTCAGGGCGAAATACAACGACCATTAGACCCGATACATGTTTGACAATTTAACCAAAAAATTGATGATTTCGCATATTATGGCCGTTTTCATGAGTTATTGCCCACAGTTTTGGGGTTCCAGGGTGATTTACAACGACCCTAAGACCCGATACATGTTTGAGATTATGACAAAAAACTCATCGTTATTCACGTTTTATGGCCGTTTTCGTTTGCTATTGCACACTATTTTGGCGCTTCTTGAGGGGATTACCAACGATCCTAGACCCGATACATGTTTGAGAGTTATGACCAAAAACTCATCGTTTTCCCGCGTTTTAGGGTCATTTCATGAGTTATTCCACACTGTTTTGGTGCTCCACGTGGATTTGCATGGACCATTAGACCCGATGCATGTTTAAGGGGAGAACCAAACAATTCGTCGTTCTTGTGTTTCATGACCGTTTTTCATGAGCTATTCCACAGTTCTAGGGTTTCAGGGCGAATACAACGACCATTAACCGATACATGTTTGACAATTATAACAAAAAAAATGATGATTTCGACATATTATGGCTGTTTTCATGAGTTATTACCACACATTTTTGGGGTTCCAAGGTGATTTACAAGACCCTAAGACCCGATACATGTTTTGAGAGTTATGACCAAAAACTCATCGTTTCGCGTTTTAGGGTCATTTTCATGAGTTATTCCACACTGTTTTGGTGCTCCACGTGGATTTGCATGGACCATTAGACCCGATGCATGTTTAAGGGGATGACCAACAATTCGTCGTTCTTGTGTTTTATGACCGTTTTCATGAGCTATTCCACAGTTCTAGGGTTCAGGGCGAATTACAATGACCATTAGACCCGATACAATCTTTGACATTTTAACCAAAAAATTGTCGATTTCGCATATTATGGCCGTTTTCATGAGTTATTTCCCACAGTTTTGGGGGTTCCAGGGTGAATTTACAACGACCCCTAAGACCCGATACATGTTTGAGAGTTATGACCAAAAACTCGTCGTTTTTCACGTTTTATGGCCGTTTTCGTGAGCTATTGCACACTGTTTTGGCGCTCTTGGGGGATTTACAACGATCCTAAGACCCGATACATGTTTGAGAGTTATGACCAAAAACTCACGTTTTCGCGTTTTAGGGTCATTTTCATGAGTTATTCCACACTGTTTTGGTGCTCCACGTGGATTTGCATGGACCATTAGACCCGATGCATGTTTAAGGGGAATGACCAACAATTCGTCGTTCTTGTGTTTTATGACCGTTTTCATGAGCTATTCCACAGTTCTAGGGTTTCAGGGCGAAATTACAACGATCATTAGACCCGATACATGTTTGACAATTTTAACCAAAAAAATGTCGATTTCGCATATTATGGCCGTTTTCATGAGTTATTGCCCACAGTTTTGGGGGTCCAGGGTGATTTACAACGACCCTAAGACCCAATACATGTTTGAGAGTTATGAACCAAAAACTCATCGTTATTCACGTTTTATGGCCGTTTTCGTTAGCTATTGCACACTATTTTGGCGCTCTTGCGGGATTTACAACGATCCTAAGACCCGATACATGTTTGAGAGTTATGACCAAAAACTCATCGTTTTCGCGTTTTAGGGTCATTTTCATGAGTTATTCCACACTGTTTTGGTGCTCCACGTGGATTTGCATGGACCATTAGACCCGATGCATGTTTAAGGGGATGACCAACAATTCGTCGTTCTTGTGTTTTATGACCGTTTTCATGAGCTATTCCACAGTTCTAGGGTTTCAGGGCGAATTACAACGACCATTAGACCCGATACATGTTTGACATTTTAAACCAAAAAATTGTCGATTTCGCATATTATGGCCGTTTTCATGAGTTATTGCCCACAGTTTTGGGGGTCCAGGGTGATTTACAACGACCCTAAGACCCGATACATGTTTGAGAGTTATGAACCAAAACTCAGTCGTTTTTCACGTTTATATGGCCGGTTTCGTGAGCTATTGCACACTGTTTTGGCGCTCTTGGGGATTTACAACCGATCCTAAGACCCGATACATGTTTGAGAGTTATGACCAAAAACTCATCGTTTTCCGCGTTTTAGGGTCATTTTCATGAGTTATTCCACACTGTTTTGGTGCTCCACGTGGATTTGCATGGACCATTAGACCCGATGCATGTTTAAAGGGGATGACCAACATTCGTCGGTTCTTGGTTTTTAGGACCGTGTTTCATGAGCTATTCCAAGTTCTAGGGTTCTAGGCGAATTACAAACGACGATTAGACCCGATACATGTTTGAGACAATTTTACCAAAAATTGTCGAATTCGCATAGTATGGGCCGGTTTCATTATTATTGCCCACAGTTTTGGGGTTCTAGGGTGATTACAACGACCCTAAGGAAACCGATACATGTTTGAGAGTTATGACCAAAGAAACTCGTCGTTTTCACGTTTGATGCCGGTTTCGGTGAGCTATTGCACACTTGCTTTTGGGGGCGCTCGTGAGGGGAGTAAAAAGCACACACATCCTAAGACCCGATACAGGTTTGAGCGTTATGACCAAAACTCATCGGTTTCTCGTTTTAGGGTCATTTTCATGAGTTAATTCCACACTCTTTTTGGTGCTCCACTGTGGAGTTGCCATGGACCATTAGAGCACCGAATGCATGTTAAGGGGATGACCAACAATTCGTTGTCTGTGTTTTAATGACCCGATTTTCATGAGCTATTCCACAGGTTCTAGGGTTTGCCGGGGCGAATTACAACTGACAATTGAGACCCGATACATGGTTGACATTTAACCAAAAAATTGTCGATTTCGCATATTATGGCCGTTTTCATGAGTTATTGCCCACAGTTTTGGGGTTCCAGGGTGATTTACAACGACCCTAAGACCCGATACATGTTTGAGAGTTATGAACAAAACTCATCGTTTTCACGTTTATATGGCCGTTTTCGTTAGCTATTGCACACTATTTTGGCGCTCTTGGGGGATTTACAACGATCCTAAGACCCGATACATGTTTGAGAGTTATGACCAAAAAACTCATCGTTTTCGCGTTTTAGGGTCAGTTTCATGAGTTATTCCACACTGTTTTGGTGCTCCACGTGGATTTGCATGGACCATTAGACCCGATGCATGTTTAAGGGGATGACCAACAATTCGTCGTTCTTGTGTTTTATGACCGTTTTCATGAGCTATTCCACAGTTCTAGGGTTTCAGGGCGAAATACAACGACCATTAGACCCGATACATGTTTGACAATTTTAAACCAAAAAAATGTCGATTTCGCATATTATGGCCTGTTTTCATGAGTTATTGCCCACAGTTTTGGGGTTCCAGGGTCATTTACAATGACCCTAAGACCCGATACATGTTTGAGAGTTATGACCAAAACTCGTCGTTTTTCACGTTTTATGGCCGTTTTCGTGAGCTATTGCACACTGTTTTGGCGCTCTTGGGGGATTTACAACGATCCTAAGACCCGATACATTTTGAGAGTTATGACCAAAAACTCACTGTTTTCGCGTTTTAGGGTCATTTTCATGAGTTATTCCACACTGTTTTGGTGCTCCACGTGGATTTGCATGGACCATTAGACCCGATGCATGTTTAAGGGGATGACCAACAATTCGTCGTTCTTGTGTTTTATGACCGTTTTCATGAGCTATTCCACAGTTCTAGGGTTTCAGGGCGAATTACAACGACCATTAGACCCGATACATCGTTTGACATTTTTAACCCAAAAATTGTCGATTTCGCATATTATGGCCGTTTTCATGAGTTATTGCCCACAGTTTTTGGGTTCCAGGGTGATTTACAACGACCCTAAGACCCGATACATGTTTGATGAGTTATGACCAAAAACTCAGTCGTTTTCACGTTTTATGGCCGTTTTCGTGAGCTATTGCACCACGTTTTGGCGCTCTTGGGGATTTACAACGATCCTAAGACCCGATACATGTTTGAGAGTTATGACCAAAAACTCAATCGTTTTCGCGTTTAGGGTCATTTTCATGAGTTATTCGCACACTGTTTTGGTGCTCCACGGGGATTTGCATGGACCATTAGACCCGATGCATGTTTAAGGGGATGACCAACAATTCGTCGTTCTTGGTGTTTCATGACCGTTTCATGAGCTATTCCACAGTTCTAGGGTTTCAGGGCGAATTACAAGGACCATTAGACGCATACATGTTTGACAATTTAACAAAAAATTGGATGATTTCACATATTATGGCGGTTTTCATGAGTAATTAGCCCACCAGTTTTTTGGATTCCAAGGTGATTTACAACGACCGCTTAGACCCGATACATGTTGAGAGTTATGACTACAAAACTCATCGTTTTGCGTTTTAGGGTCATTTTCATGAGTTATTCCACACTGTTTTGGTGCTCCACGTGGATTTGCATGGACCATTAGACCCGATGCATGTTTAAGGGGATGACCAACAATTCGTCGTTCTTGTGTTTTATGACCGTTTTCATGAGCTATTCCACAGTTCTAGGGTTTCAGGGCGAATTACAACGACCATTAGACCCGATACATGTTTGACATTTTAACCCAAAAAATTGTCGATTTCGCATATTATGTCCGTTTTCATGAGTTATTTGCCCACAGTTTTTGGGGGTTCCAGGGTGATTTACAACGACCCTAAGACCCGATACATGTTTGAGAGTTATGAACAAAAACTCATCGTTATTCACGTTTTATTGCCGTTTTCGTTGAGCTATTGCACACTATTTTGGCGCTCTTGGGGGATTTACAACGATCCTAAGACCCGATACAGTGTTTGAGAGTTATGACCAAAAACTCATCGTTTTCGCGTTTTAGGGTCATTTTCATGAGTTATTCCACACTGTTTTGGTGCTCCACGTGGATTTGCATGGACCATTAGACCCGATGCATGTTTAAGGGGATGACCAACAATTCGTCGTTCTTGTGTTTTATGACCGTTTTCATGAGCTATTCCACAGTTCTAGGGTTTCAGGGCGAATACAACGACCATTAGACCCGATACATGTTTGACAATTTTAACCAAAAAATTGTCGATTTCGCATATTATGGCCGTTTTCATGAGTTATTGCCCACAGTTTTGGGGTTCCTAGGTGATTTACAACGACCCTAAGACCCGATACATGTTTGAGAGTTATGACCAAAACTCGTCGTTTTCACGTTTTATGGCCGTTTTCGTGATGCTATTGCACACTAGTTTTGGCGCTCTTGGGGGATTTACAACGATCCTAAGACCCGATACATGTTTGAGAGTTATGACCAAAAACTCATCGTTTTCGCGTTTAGGGTCATTTTCATGAGTTATTCCACACTGTTTTGGTGCTCCACGTGGATTTGCATGGACCATTAGACCCGATGCATGTTTAAGGGGATGACCAACAATTCGTCGTTCTTGTGTTTATGACCGTTTTCATGAGCTATTCCACAGTTCTAGGGTTTCAGGGCGAAATTACAACGACCATTAGACCCGATACATGTTTGACAATTTTAACCAAAAAAATGTCGATTTCGCATATTATGGCCGTTTTCATGAGTTATTGCCCACAGTTTTGGGGTCCAGGGTGATTTACAACGACCCTAAGACCCGATACATGTTTGAGAGTTATGACCAAAAACTCATCGTTTTCACGTTTTATGGCCGTTTTCGTTAGCTATTGCACACTATTTTGGCGCTCTTGGGGGATTTACAACGATCCTAAGACCCGATACATGTTTGAGAGTTATGACCAAAAACTCATCGTTTTCGCGTTTTAGGGTCATTTTCATGAGTTATTCCACACATGTTTTGGTGCTCCACGTGGATTTGCATGGACCATTAGACCCGATGCATGTTTAAGGGGATGACCAACAATTCGTCGTTCTTGTGTTTTATGACCGTTTTCATGAGCTATTCCACAGTTCTAGGGTTCAGGGCGAATTACAACGACCATTAGACCCGATACATGTTTGACATTTTAACCCAAAAATTGTCGATTTCGCATATTATGTCCGTTTTCATGAGTTATTTCCCTATAGTTTTGGGGTTCCAGGGTCATTTACAACGACCCTAAGACCCGATACATGTTTGAGAGTTATGACCAAAACTCGTCGTTTTTCACGTTTTATTGCCGTTTTCGTGAGCTATTGCACACTGTTTTGGCGCTCTTGGGGATTTACAACGATCCTAAGACCCGATACAGTGTTTGAGAGTTATGACCAAAAACTCATCGTTTTCGCGTTTTAGGGTCATTTTCATGAGTTATTCCACACTGTTTTGGTGCTCCACGTGGATTTGCATGGACCATTAGACCCGATGCATGTTTAAGGGGATGACCAACAATTCGTCGTTCTTGTGTTTTATGACCGTTTTCATGAGCTATTCCACAGTTCTAGGGGTTCAGGGCGAATTACAACGACCATTAGACCGATACATTTTGACATTTTAACCAAAAATTGTCGATTTCGCATATTATGTCCGTTTTCATGAGTTATTTCCTATATTTTGGGGTTCTCCAGGGTCTTTACAACGACCCTAAGACCCGATACATGTTTGAGAGTTATGAACAAAACTCGTCGTTTTTCACGTTTTATTGCCGTTTTCGTGAGCTAGTGCACACGTGTTTTGGCGCTCTTGGGGATTTACACGATCCTAAGACCCGATACGTGTTTGAGAGTTATGAACCAAAAACTCACCGTTTTCGCTTTTTAGGTCAGTTTCATGAGTTATTCCACACTGTTTTGGTGCTCCACGTGGATTTGCATGGACCATTAGACCCGATGCATGTTAAGGGGATGACCAACAATTCGTCGTTCTTGTGTTTTATGACCGTTTTCATGAGCTATTCCACAGTTCTAGGTTTCAGGGCGAATTACAACGACCATTAGACCCGATACATCTTTGACATGGTTAACCCAAAAATTGTCGATTTCGCATATTATGGCCGTTTTCATGAGTTATTTCCCCATGTTTCGGGTTCCAGGGTCATTTACAACGACCCTAAGACCCGATACATGTTTGAGAGTTATGACCAAAAACTCGTCGTTTTCACGTTTATTGGCCGTTTTCGTGAGCTATTGCACACTGTTTTGGCGCTCTTGGGGGATTTACAACGATCCTAAGACCCGATACATGTTTGAGAGTTATGACCAAAAACTCATCGTTTTCGCGTTTTAGGGTCATTTTCATGAGTTATTCCACACTGTTTTGGTGCTCCACGTGGATTTGCATGGACCATTAGACCCGATGCATGTTTAAGGGGATGACCAACAATTCGTCGTTCTTGTGTTTTATGACCGTTTTCATGAGCTATTCCACAGTTCTAGGGTTTCAGGGCGAATTACAACGACCATTAGACCCGATACATGTTTGACATTTTAACCAAAAAATTGTCGATTTCGCATATTATGGCCGTTTTCATGAGTTATTGCCCACAGTTTTGGGGTTCCAGGGTGATTTACAACGACCCTAAGACCCGATACATGTTTGAGAGTTATGACCAAAACTCGTCGTTTTTCACGTTTTATGGCCGTTTTCGTGAGCTATTGCACACTGTTTTGGCGCTCTTGGGGGATTTACAACGATCCTAAGACCCGATACATGTTTGAGAGTTATGACCAAAAACTCATCGTTTTCGCGTTTTAGGGTCATTTTCCATGAGTTATTCCACACTGTTTTGGTGCTCCACGTGGATTTGCATGGACCATTAGACCCGATGCATGTTTAAGGGGATGACCAACAATTCGTCGTTCTTGTGTTTTATGACCGTTTTCATGAGCTATTCCACAGTTCTAGGGTTTCAGGGCGAATTACAACGACCATTAGACCCGATACATGTTTGACAATTTTTAACCAAAAAATTGTCGATTTCGCATATTATGGGCCGTTTTCATGAGTTATTGCCCACAGTTTTGGGGTTCCAGGGTGATTTACAACGACCCTAAGACCCGATACATGTTTGAGAGTTATGAACAAAAACTCGTCGTTTTTCACGTTTTATGGCCGTTTTCGTGAGCTATTGCACACTGTTTGGCGCTCTTGGGGGATTTACAACGATCCTAAGACCCGATACATGTTGAGAGTTATGACCAAAAACTCATCGTTTTCGCGTTTTAGGGTCATTTTCATGAGTTATTCCACACTGTTTTGGTGCTCCACGGGATTTGCATGGACCATTAGACCCGATGCATGTTTAAGGGGATGACCAACAATTCGTCGTTCTTGTGTTTTATGACCGTTTTCATGAGCTATTCCACAGTTCTAGGGTTTTATCAGGGCGAATTACAACGACATTAGACCCGATACATGTTTGACAATTTTAACCAAAAATTGATCGATTTCGCATATTATGGCCGTTTTCATGAGTTATTGCCCACAGTTTTGGGTTCCAGGGTGATTTACACGACCCTAAGACCCGATACATTTTTGAGAGTTATGACCAAAAACTCGTCGTTTTTCACGTTTTATGGCCGTTTTCGTGATCTATTGCACACTGTTTTGGCGGCTACTTGGGGATTTGCAATGGACCATTAGACCCGATGCTATGTTAAGGGGATGACCAACAATTCGTCGTCGTCTGTGTTTTATGACCGTTGTCATGAGCTATCCACAGTTCTAGGGTTTCAGGGCGAATACATCGACCATTAGACCCGATACATCTTTGACATTTTAAACCAAAAAATTGTCGATTTTCGCATATTATGGCCGTTTCTCTGAGTTATTGCCCACTAGTTTTGGGTTCCAGTGTCATTTACAACGACCCTAAGACCCGATACATGTTTGAGAGTTATGACCAAAAACTCGTCGTTTTTCACGTTTCGTGGCCGTTTTCGTGAGCTATTGCACACTGTTTTTGCGCTCTTGGGGGATTTACAACGATCCTAAGACCCGATACATGTTTCGAGTTTATGACCAAAAATCACCGTTTTCGCGTTTTAGGGTCATTTTCATGAGTTATTCCACACTGTTTTGGTGCTCCACGGGGATTTGCATGGACCATTAGACCCGATGCATGTTTAAGGGGATGACCAACAATTCGTCGTTCTTGTGTTTTATGACCGTTTTCATGAGCTATTCCACAGTTCTAGGGTTTCAGGGCGAATTACAACGACCATTAGACCCGATACATGTTTGGACAATTTTAAACCAAAAAATGTCGATTTCGCATATTATGGCCGGTTTCATGAGTTATTGCCCACAGTTTTGGGGTCCAGGGTGATTTACAACGACCCTAAGACCCGATACATGTTTGAGAGTTATGACAAAAACCTCGTCGTTATTCACGTTTATGGCCGTTTTCGTTAGCTATTGCACACTAGTTTGGCGCTCTTGGGGGATTTACAACGATCCTAAGACCCGATACTGTTTGAGAGTTATGACCAAAACTCATCGTTTTCGCGTTTTAGGGTCATTTTCATGAGTTATTCCACACTGTTTTGGTGCTCCACGTGGATTTGCATGGACCATTAGACCCGATGCATGTTTAAAGGGGATGACCAACAATTCGTCGTTCTTGTGTTTTATGACCGTTTTCATGAGCTATTCCACAGTTCTAGGGTTTCAGGGCGAATTACAACGACCATTAGACCCGATACATCTTTGACATTTTTAACCCAAAAATTGTCGATTTCGCATATTATGGCCGTTTTCATGAGTTATTGCCGATAGTTTTGGGTTCCAGGTCATTTACAACGACCCTAAGACCCGATACATGTTTGAGAGTTATGACCAAAAACTCGTCGTTTTTCACGTTTTATGGCCGTTTTCGTGAGCTATTGCACACTGTTTGGCGCTCTTGGGGATTTTACATACGATCCTAAGACCCGATACATGTTTGAGAGTTTATGACCAAAAATCATCTTGTTTTCGCGTTTTAGGGTCATTTTCATGAGTTATTCACACTGTTTTGGTGCTCCACGTGGATTTGCATGGACCGTTAGACCCGATGCATGTTTAAGGGGATGACCAACAAATTCATCGTTCTTGTGTTTTATGACCGTTTTCATGAGCTATTCCACAGTTCTAGGGTTTCAAGGCGAATTACAACGACCATGAACCGCGATACATGTTTGACAATTTTTAACAAAAAATTGTCGATTTTGCATATTATGGCCGTTTTCATGAGTTATTGCCCACAGTTTTGGGTTCCAGGTGATTTACAACGACCCTAAGACCCGATACATGTTTGATAGTTATGACCAAAAACTCATCGTTTTCGCGTTTTAGGTCATTTTCATGAGTTATTCCACACTGTTTTGGTGCTCCACGTGGATTTGCATGGACCATTAGACCCGATGCATGTTTAAGGGGATGACCAACAATTCGTCGTTCTTGTGTTTTATGACCGTTTTCATGAGCTATTCCACAGTTCTAGGGTTTCAGGCGAATTACAACGACCATTAGACCCGATACATGTTTGACAATTTTAACCAAAAAAATGTCGATTTCGCATATTATGTCCGTTTTTCATGAGTTATTGCCCACAGTTTTGGGTCCAGGGTGATTTACAACGACCCTAAGACCCGATACATGTTTGAGAGTTATGAACAAAAACTCATCGTTATTCACGTTTTATTGGCCGTTTTCGTTTGCTATTGCACACTATTTTGGCGCTCTTGGGGATTTACAACGATCCTAAGACCCGATACATGTTTTGAGAGTTATGACCAAAAACTCATCGTTTTCGCGTTTTAGGGTCATTTTCATGAGTTATTCCACACTGTTTTGGTGCTCCACGTGGATTTGCATGGACCATTAGACCCGATGCATGTTTAAGGGGATGACCAACAATTCGTCGTTCTTGTGTTTTATGACCGTTTTCATGAGCTATTCCACAGTTCTAGGGTTTCAGGGCGAATACAACGACCATTAGACCCGATACATGTTTGACAATTTTAACCCAAAAAATGTCGATTTCGCATATTATGGCCGTTTCATGAGTTATTGCCCACAGTTTTGGGGGTCTAGGTGATTTACAACACGACCCTAAGACCCAATACATGTTTGAGAGTTATGAACAAAAACTCATCGTTATTCACGTTTTATGGCCGTTTTCGTTTGCTATTGCACACTATTTTGCGCTCTTGGGGGATTTACAACGATCCTAAGACCGATACATTTTGAGAGTTATGACCAAAAACTCATCGTTTTCGCGTTTTAGGTCATTTTCATGAGTTATTCCACACTGTTTTGGTGCTCCACGTGATTTGCATGGACCATTAGACCCGATGCATGTTTAAGGGGATGACCAACAATTCGTCGTTCTTGTGTTTCATGACCGTTTTCATGAGCTATTCCACAGTTCTAGGGTTTCAGGGCGAAGTACAACGACCATTAGACGCGATACATGTTTGACAATTTTAACAAAAAAATTGATGATTTCGCATATTATGGCTGTTTTCATGAGTTATTGCCCACATTTTGGGGTTCCAAGGTGATTTACAACGACCCTAAGACCCGATACATGTTTGAGAGTTATGACCAAAACTCATCGTTTTCGCGTTTTATGGCCGTTTTCGTGAGCTATTGCACACGTTTTGGCGCTCTTGGGGGATTTTCATGGACCATTAGACCCGATGCATGTTTAAGGGATGACCAACAATTCGTCGTTCTTGTGTTTTATGACCGTTTTCATGAGCTATTCCACAGTTCTATGGTTTCAGGGCGAATTACAATGACCATTAGACCCGATACATCTTTGACATTTTAACCAAAAATTGTCGATTTCGCATATTATGTCCGTTTTCATGAGTTATCCTATAGTTTTTGGGGTTCCAGGGTCATTTACAACGACCCTAAGACCCGATACATGTTTGAGAGTTATGAACAAAACTCATCGTTATTCACGTTTTATGGCCGTTTTTCGTTTGCTATTGCACACTATTTTGGCGCTCTTGGGGGATTTACAACGATCCTAAGACCCGATACATTTTGAGAGTTATGAAAAAACTCATCGTTTTCGCGTTTTAGGGTCATTTTCATGAGTTATTCCACACTGTTTTGGTGCTCCACGTGGATTTGCATGGACCATTAGACCCGATGCATGTTTAAGGGGATGACCAACAATTCTCGTTCTTGTGTTTTCATGACCGTTTTCATGAGCTATTCCACAGTTCTAGGGTTTCAGGGCGAAATACAACGACCATTAGACCCGATACATGTTTGACAATTTTAACCAAAAAAATGTCGATTTCGCATATTATGGCCGTTTTTCATGAGTTATTGCCCACAGTTTTGGGGGTCCAGGGTGATTACAACGACCCTAAGACCCGATACATGTTTGAGAGTTATGAACAAAACTCATCGTTATTCACGTTTATGGCCGTTTTCGTTTGCTATTGCACACTATTTTGGCGCTCTTGGGGGATTTACAACGATCCTAAGACCCGATACATGTTTGAGAGTTATGACCAAAAACTCATCGTTTTCGCGTTTTAGGGTCATTTTCATGAGTTATTCCACACAGTTTTTGGTGCTCCACGTGGATTTGCATGGACCATTAGACCCGATGCATGTTTAAGGGGATGACCAACAATTCGTCGTTCTTGTGTTTCATGACCGTTTTCATGAGCTATTCCACA
>CAJUXJ010000965.1:0-17153 GCA_910589775.1 Avena eriantha
AACAACACACTCACCCACCCGCTAGATCCTATTGAGCATCTCAATAGCAGACATACGCGTACCTGGCTGCGTACTTGATCGCATCAATATCCAGGTGCCTCCACTCCCATCACTCGTACAGGTGCTTCGGGAACTCGACTTTCATGTCGGCGTACTTTCGGTCCTCGATGATGTCGGCAGCGAGTCTAGCCATGCCGGCTTTTTCCCTGTACCGCGCCATCCCGGATACCTCCAGAAACGTGGAGATCGACATGATTAACGACATGAACGAGGAGATCCCGCTCTAGCTTTGGAGTGACGTTGTTGATGTTTGATGCTGGCGAGTAGATCTCCCTCTAGTGTTAGGAACTTGCGAAGCTCCGGGCATACAAATTTGCCCTACATCGTGGTAATAGGAGGCACTGGTTGCGCATGGACAGCTGCAAAAGCACCATCCTCTTCCTATCTCCGGTATACTCGAGGTCAAGGCCGACCATCTTGTACTATCCATCGGCTCCTGTAGCCACCGCTCGTACATTGCGATGACCGTGGCGACCTCCGTTGATGCATTTGTGTGGACGATCGTCAACTTGGTGGTTGCCCATGGGCGGTGCGGTTACTCGTCGGTGAAGTCGCCTCCCGTCGCCGAACAAACGCCGTACTTCTGCGTCCATGGTAGCAGCTAATGCGGCGGCGGTGGCCTATGGTCGGTAGCGGTGGCTGGGACTGGGCGTGGGCGTGTGAATCTGTTGCGGTGGTATGGCCCCGGCGGAGGCTGTGCCTCGTGGCAACGTCGATGCTTCTTGCGGTGGCTACGGCAGCGGCGGAGGGCGGCGGAAGGAATGAGTTGGGGATTTTTGCACAATGATGTGCTGAGGAGATGGAAGGTGATGCTTAAATTGCATTTACCAATATTCTGGTCCATACCCATGTGGAAGCAAGTTTGACCGGGTGAGCACCGTTGGTTTCCAATCCTAGCGATTAAATTCGGCGTCCGTCCCGGTAGGCGATGGGAACGGGTGTGCGACGTGGCTTTTGGCGTGGCAGAGACCGTCATGTAGACCACCGTCCCGTTGCCGATCCGCGGTGCTGACACGACGTAACGTGACAGGACAGAAGGAAGTGTACAACTATTATTCCTAACAAGTTTAAGAAGTGTAAGCATAGACAGGGGACCTAGCATCCTCACCCCGGGGCAGACGCCCAGCCGATCAGCCTGCTGATTGCGCAACAGCTTTGCAATTTCATTTTGTCTAGAATTTGCCAAATTGAAGCTTGTTGCCCATGCTTCTAGAGGTTTTTGTGTAGGCCACTTGTGTAAGCATGCACGATCAAGCAAATTTGCAATACCATGACGGTGGAAAAACATGAGGTTTCAACACACCATATAGTTTAGGGATTTAGAATAGCTACATTGTGGAGTTCTAGCCAAATTGCATGGTAAACCAATTCACTTTTTGTCAGATTTAGCTATAGCAACATGTGTCTCGTTTGTCCTCACTTTTGCCCTCCCGGTATTTCGAAGCCGTCACATGTGCTCGGAGGGGGTGCCGTCTGGTTCAAAGGCTTGGCCGTTACATGCGCCCTGACGCCTAAATTGGAAGTTTTTTTTGTTTATTTGGCCTTTTTAAGAGCGCCTTTTCCCCTCTCTCGCTAAACAGTTGTGTTGTTTTTTTGCCCAAAAGGTAGGGAATCTAGAGCAGCTTCTCTCTTCATCCTTCATTTTCCTTTTGGCCTCATTTTTCCCCAATTTGGTAGCAAATCTAGAGCAGCAAAATAAACCAGCACCATAAATAAATTCAATAAACAAAGCAGATGTAGATAAGAGCTAATATAGGTTATATAGTATGGTACTTAACGAGGTTCGACAATTAGGCTGCTCAGTAGCAGCAGCAGCTGACAGTTCAACACACAGACCAGACAAAAGAAGCTGCTTTACAGTAGTAGCAGGCAGCTGATCAGTGGCCCCTCGTGGCCTTTGTTAGGAGGGCCTCCGCCTCCTCCCTCTAGCGCCTCCTCCACTTCTTGCTGCCCAGCCCCTTAACCTTGGCTCCTTGGGTTGATCGGGGGCATGCGACCCTCCTCGATAGCCACCTTCTGGAGGTTGCGGAGGTGAAGACCGAGCACCTGGTGCTTGGCTGTGAAGTCGTGGACGTTCACGGACTCAACAACAGGTCCTCACGTCCTCGGCATGCTTCACGAGGGAGTTGAAGTTCGTGGCGCGGAGCCTCCTGGTGGGGCAGAAGGGGCACCTATACACGTCGCCGACAAAGAAGTTTTTGTAACTGGCCTGGACTTTAGCCTCCTCACCACTGAAGGGTAACGGTAGGCTACACTAGCGTAAATCAAAAATTTCTACCCGTACCCCTTCACCCGCGTCAACCAGGAATACTATTGTCATAGATCACGGGATTACCGCTAGACGCGCAGGTGCGGAACTCGATGAAGCACGTTGCGGCAGTGTAGATGTTCTACGTCTCCTCCTCGTCCTCGTCCCACGAGCAGCTCCCCTTTGCGCGGCTCGTCCAAGTGCTACAGATGCAGCACCTCCGAGGTATCCCACACGTCCGGAGTGGAAGTCGTCACACGCCCAGACTGCTAGGTCTGCGCGTGCAACACAGGCGGAAGAGAGTGGCGGCTGGGTGGAATGCTCTCTCCCTTTTCTCAGCTCGCCTTACTACTCCCTCTTATATAAGGCATCCCTGGTGGCTTCTACATTAGCAGCCATTAGCAGCCTAAGCCTGGTCTAATTCGGATCCAATCCTCATTAGGCTTCCAGCCCCTAAAGTGTTGACCCTATAGGTTCATACACGTATAGACATGACGCGAGTACACTTACTCCGTCAATAGTTGGTAGCGGCCTCTAGCAAGACGTGCCAACTCCTAAACGCATATAAAGATCATTCGGACGAACCATCACAAGGTTGAGTACATGTCTTTCCCTTTGCCTCACGATATTTGGTCTAGCTCTAAGCTGACCTCTCTTTCTCGATACTGTGATTCAGAATCCCTTTACTAGGTTAACTCTTAACCATAGTAGCACGGCCATGCATTTCTGGATCCGATCACTCGAGGGGCCCAGAGATATCTCTCTCAAGCGAGAGGGGCAAATCCCATCTTGATTGACCGATGCCTTGCAGCATGTATCAGGACAAACCCGAAAGCTACCTTTATAACTACCCAGTTACGGAGTAGTGTTTGATAGCCCCAAAGTAGGTCGATCCACATCTCAAGTACATGCGACAATCTCAGGTCTAAGGACAAAACGTACACGATGTGTAGAGAGAGCTGCAAGTATTTTGCTAGTCTCATGTTGGGTCAGTCCAACCCCATGTTCATAACATGTGTCCACATCATTGGTTTGACATCTCCATGTCAATGACTTTGCGAAACATAGTCATTAACCAATCGATGTGCTAGTCTAATATTCACGTGTGTCCTCGCATGAACTCCGACTAGGGACAATTATTAGATAACCATACAAGTAAAGAGTTTCACAAACATTCACATAATTGCCAATCAATACAAGTTGCCTGGTATATGGATATTCAAGGAACATTATAATAACTCATGGATACACATGAAATACAATCATCTCTATGATTGCCTCTAGGGCATATTTCCTTCACCCATGACGAGTCTTGGTGTCCTTGGACTCATCATCGCTGCGGACGTCGCTGCTATCCTCCTGTTGGAAAAAAATAGTAGACTGCAAAAATAGGACATGATTGAGATACTTTGTTTATCGGGATTGATTATTTGCATAGATTGACCGATTGAGATCTCCCGATTATTCCCCAAATCTCAAACCAAATCGAATACTGATCCCAACTACGAACAGGGGGATTCGTCAAAATCGAGATCTAACACACAGAGGATTAGCTACTGTAAAAATACGAACAGTCGAGCCCTAATAACATACGATCTAACATCCAACGATGGGAACAGGGCAAGAACAAGGGAAGGGGAGAAAACCCTGGTTACCTCTGACCAGGGTTGGCGATGCTGGTGTCGCAGGGTTTCTCTAGCCTTATGTAGACAATCTCCTCGTAGGGGTCCCAGCCGAGCGGGATCTGTTCGAGACCAGCCGCCTGGGGGCCTCCTCACCGGTCTATGGTGGATGCGGGGACGGGGACGGGGGTCTGTACGGGGATAGGGGGCTCCTCACCGGTGGCCTTGGAGGTGTCGATGGACACCACACCGTTCTTCTCCATCACTGGGGTGGTTGGGGTTTGTTGGGTGTTTGCAGAAGGTGATGGGACGGTGGAGACGGTTGAGTGAGCGAGTGCGTGTTGAGTGGGAGTGTGGAGGCCTCTATTAAAGGAGAAGGGAAGCGACATTTCGTTGCACTACCAGTGCACTGCGTATGCTAATGCACCGTGCACGGCCACACGTGTCCGCTACCGCCCCATGCACCGCACACGCGTACCGTGCACGGCCACACAGTGTCCTCTACCGCCCCATGCACCACACACGCGTACCGTGAGTCACGTTTTTTCCCTCGTGTCTAACCCTGGCGATTCATTGTAGTCAGGTTTTCCCCTCGAGCGTAACACTGGTAGTTTAGTTCCATTTTTAAAACCATTTTCTATTTTCTACTCCCTCCGACCCAAATTAATTGACTTGGATTTGTCTACATTCGGATGTATCTAGCACTAAAACATGTCTAGATACATCCGAATCTAGACAAATCCAAGTCAAGTAATTTGGTCGGAGGGAGTATTTGAATCCCTTTGTCCCTCTTGCCCTTTGTTTTAAGTTCTACTCAGTTTTGCCCTAGGTTTTTAGTTCTACTCAGTTTTTCCCTTGGTTCTTAAGTGCTACTCGGTTTTCCCCTCTCTTTGTATCCATCTCTCACACATATGCTCATCTTCGCTGCTACGCTCTGATTGGTCCTCAGACAGTTGTCACACGAATTGTGCCCACCAACCGTTGATCCTCTGTGATCTAGCGGACATGATAACCCTTATATCTGTTGGGGGCACCCCTCTATCCATGCAAATAACGAGTATGCCACCGGAACTTTAACTCCATAAACAGATGAACTTGAATATAATTTGAAGGGTACGAAAATCGAAATCTCCATAGTTTAAGGGTCTAGATACGGTAAGAGAACTAAATATTATTAGTGGCCAGGCCAGCATAGTGACGGGTTGGTCGGCTAGAAGTTATTGATTCCTAAGTAAGGGGACACTAGGCCGGTCTTGACATACTCCCTCAGGAATTTGCCATAAGCAACGTGCTTAGCCTTGGTCGCCGACTTGATTTTACTAGCCGGGCTTTTACTGATGCCAACCGCATGCGGAATCAAGCTGGCAATCCTCGGGTTGACTCCTTTCTTATAGAAAGGGCACCTGAGCTCTCCCAAGTCGAGTGCGGAAAGGGATTATCCCGCTCTTGAGCTTCTTCATGACATGGCGGCTCTTGTTGTCCCTGGTCTCCTTGTCAGAGTCCATCTCACTTGAATCCACCTGTAATGTATGGAAATACAAACCTAAATGAGAAAATAATAAATATATATTCCTTCCACCATTCCGAGTTACTTTCGATGCAATAACATGTCTATACAGGTTCAGAAGTTCATTACGACTGTCTCCCTAACTCTCTCATAAATTAATGTGGTTTGTGTTCTTGACAACTTATTAATAAATAAATAATGTGGATTCATTTAGAACAGACTAGATCTCTCCATGTACCGGTTCGTACGTTGCATCTAATCATTAGGATTAGATTTTTTATGACGCTAGGATAGATTAAGCTCGAGTAGAAAATATGAAACTGTAGAAATAGATGTACCTCCAGGTACACGAGCGGAGCGTGTTCGTTGAACTCCACGCCCTCATCGGGGCCTCCGAAGTCGTCAGCACCGGCGAGCACATGGTCCGCAAGGGGTTGAACTGCAACGTCCTCTGCGCCTTGTGATGCGTGATGCTCCTCCAGATCTACCGCGTGAAGCACCACCCCGGCGGCGATGCCACGGACACGCCCATGCAATGCACTGGTTTCATGGAGAAGCTTCATGCAAGTACGTTCAAGATTGTGGGTTTTGCTAGATAGGGAAGAGAGAGTAGTGGATGAGTGCGAATGGAGGACCCGATAGGCTGGGTTTTTAATGCGGGGACGTTTAGGCCTCCTCGAGGGCCCCGGTAGGCAGATCTTCCGGCTGCGGCTGCCGCGTGGAAGGTTCATGTGGTGGGGGCCTGTCGGAAGTGAGAGTGCAGGCGCGCTGCATAGTAAAAATGGCATAGCCCGTGGGCCGTGGATGACCAGTTGCTGTGTAGTAGACTTGTAGCCTTTGCAGACTAGATTAAACATGACATGACCACTCAACGACTTTTTGCATGGACGGCATCATGTTCCTTCTTGTAGAAGTCTCGTTGAGGGAGACGTCCGTGCTGGCTCGCGCTGTCCTGTGAAGGGCACGATGTGTGGAATGAGCCTCGTTGGATCACACGGGATCAATGGTTGGTGTGCACGATCTGCGTGACAACTGTGACAACCAATCAGGGCGTAGCAGACAGAGTGGGCACAGGTTTGGGCTTCTACGAAACAGACAGAGGGGGCAAAACTGGGTAGTATCAAAAAACCAAGGGCAAAGCTGAGTAGTATAAAAATGGAAAGTGAGTGTCTTTTACAATGAAATACATCGTGGCATACATCAAATTATGCCAAGACAGATCCACTAGAGTCATTGCATGTGTGTTCTTTCCACAAACCACATATGTATCCACTAGAGTCAGTGCATGTGTGTTCCTGTCATCAACCACATATGGATCCACTAGTGTTCATTGCATGTGTGTTCTTTCCAAAACCACATATGTATCCACTATAGTAATTTCATGTGTGTTCTTTTCACAACAACACACATGGATCAACCAATGTCATTGCATGTGTGTTCTTTCCACAAACCACATGTGGATCCACCAATGTCATTGCATGTGTGTTTCTTTTCCACAAACCACATGGATCAACCAAAGGCAATGCATGTGTGTTCTTTCCAGAAACCACATATGGATCTACCAATGTCATTGCATGTGTGTTCTTTTCCACAAACCACATGGATCAACCAATGGCATTGCATGTGTGTTCTTTTCACAAACCACACATGGATCAACCAATAGCATTGCATCTGTGTTCTTTTCACAAACCACACATGGATCCACCAGAGTCATTGCATGTGTGTTCTTTCCACAAACCAAATATGGATCAACTAGTGGCATTGCACGTGTGTTCTTTCCACATACCACATATGGATCAACAAGTGGTCATTGCATGTGTGTTCTTTCCACAAACCACATATGGATCCACTAGAGTCATTGCATGTGTGTTCTTTTCACAAACCACATATGGACCCACTAGAGTCATTGCATGTGTGTTCTTTTCACAAACCACACATGGATCCACCAGAGTCATTGCATGTGTGTTATTTCCACAAACCACATCTGGATCAACCAGTGTCATTGCATGTGTGTTCTTTCCACAAAACCACATATGGATCAACCAGTGTCATTGCATGTGTGTTCTTTCCACAAACTACATATGGATCCACTAGAGTCATTGCATGTGTGTTCTTTTCACAAACCACATATGGATTAACCAATGGCATTGCATGTGTGTTATTGTCACAAACCACATATGGATCAACCAATGTCCTTGCATGTGTATTCTTTCCACAAACCACCCATGGATCAACCAATGGCATTGCATGTGTTCTTTTTCACAAACCACACATGGATCAACCAATGGCATTGCATGTGTGTTCTTTTCACAAACCACACATGGATCCACCAGAGTCATTGCATGTGTGTTTCTCCCACAAACCACATATGGATCAACCAATGTCATTGCATGTGTGTTCTTTCCACAAACCACATATGGATCAACCAATGGTCATTGCATGTGTGTTCTTTCCACAAACCACATATGGATCCACTAGAGTCATTGCATGTGTGTTCTTTTCACAAACCACATATGGACCCACTAGAGTCATTGCATGTGCGTTCTTATACTAAAACCAGCACTAGAGTCATTGCATGTGTGTTCTTTTCACAAACCACATATGGATCCACCAGTGTTCATTGCATGTGTGTTCTTTTCCCACAACCTACACATGGATCAACCATGGCATTGCATGTGTGTTCTTTTCACAAAAAACACATGGATCAACCCATGGCATTGCATGTGTGTTCTTTTCACAAACCACACATGGATCAACCAATGGAAATGCATGTGTGTTTCTTTTCACAAACCACACATGGATCCACCAGAGTCACTGCATGTGTGTTCTTTCCACAAACCACATATGGATCAACTAGTGTCATTGCATATGTGTTCTTTCCACAAACCACATATGGATCACCAGTGGTCATTGCATGTGTGTTCTTTCCACAAACCACATATGGATCCACTAAAGTCATTGCATGTGTGTTCTTTTCACAAACCACATATGGACCAACTAGAGTCAATGCATGTGTGTTCTTATACTAAACCTAGCACTAGAGTCATTGGATGTGTGTTCTTATACTAAAACCAGCACTAGAGTCATTGCATGTGTGTTCTTTCCACAAACCACATATGGATCCACCAATGTCATTGCATGTGTGTTCTTTTCCACAAACCACATGGATCAACCATGGCATTGCATGTGTGCTCTTTTCACAAACCACACACGGATCAACCAATGGCATTGCATGTGTGTTCTTTTCAGAAACCACACATGGATCCACTAGAGTCATTCCATGTGTGTTCTTTCCACAAACCACATATGGATCAACCAGTGTCATTGCATGTGTGTTCTTTCCACATACCACATATGGATCAACCAGTGGTCATTGCATGTGTGTTCTTTCCACA
This sequence comes from Avena eriantha, assembly GCA_910589775.1. NCBI lineage: Eukaryota > Viridiplantae > Streptophyta > Magnoliopsida > Poales > Poaceae > Avena > Avena eriantha. The sequence continues at coordinate 8,833 of CAJUXJ010000965.1, forward strand.
AACCACATATGAATCCACTAGAGTCATTGCATGTGTGTTATTTTCACAAACCACATATGGACACACTAGAGTCATTGCATGTGTGTTGTTTTCACAAACAACACATGGATCCACTAGAGTCATTGCATGGTGTGTTCTTTCCACAAACCACATATGGATCAACCAGTGTCATTGCATGTGTTTTTTCTTTCCACAAACCACATATGGATCAACCAGTGTCATTGCATGTGTGTTCTTTCCACAACCTCATATGGATCAACAGTGGTCATTGCATGTGTGTTCTTTCCACAACCCCATATGGATCCACTAGAGTCATTGCATGTGTGTTCTTTTCACAAACCACATATGGACCCACTAGAGTCACTGCATGTGTGTTCTTATACTAAAACCAGCACTAGAGTCATTGCATGTGTGTTCTTATACTAAAACCAGCACTAGAGTCATTGCATGTGTGTTCTTTTCACAAACCACGTATGGATCCACCAGTGTTCATTGCATGTGTGTTCTTTTCCACAAACTACACATGGATCAACCAATGGCATTGCATGTGTGTTCTTTTCACAAAAACCACATGGATCAACCAATGGCATTGCATGTGTGTTCTTTTCACAAACCACACATGGATCCACCAGAGTCACCGCATGTGTGTTCTTTCCACAAACCACATATGGATCAACTAGGGTCATTGCATGTGTGTTGTTTCCACAACCACATATGGATCAACCAGTGGTCATTGCATGTGTGTTCTTTCCATAAACCACATATGGATCCACTAGAGTCATTGCATGTGTGTTCTTATACTAAAACCAGCACTAGAGTTAGTGAGTGTATGTGTGTTGTTATACTAAAACCAGCACTAGAGTCACTGCATGTGTGTTCTTTCCACAAACCACATATGGATCAACTAGTGTCATTGCATATGTGTTCTTTCCACAAACCACATATGGATCAACCAGTGGTCATTGCATGTGTGTTCTTTCCACAAACACACATATGGATCCACTAAAGTCATTGCATGTGTTCTTTTCACAACCACATATGGACCAACTAGAGTCAATGCATGTGTGTTCTTATACTAAACCTAGCACTAGAGTCATTGATGTGTGTTCTTATACTAAAACCAGCACTAGAGTCATTGCATGTGTGTTCTTTCCACAAACCACATATGGATCCACCAATGTCATTGCATGTGTGTTCTTTTCCACAAACCACATGGATCAACCAATGGCATTGCATGTGTGCTCTTTTCACAAACCACACACGGATCAACCAATGGCATTGCATGTGTGTTCTTTTCAGAAACCACACATGGATCCACTAGAGTCATTCCATGTGTGTTCTTTCCACAAACCACATATGGATCAACCAGTGTCATTGCATGTGTGTTCTTTCCACATACCACATATGGATCAACCAGTGGTCATTGCATGTGTGTTCTTTCCACAAACCACATATGAATCCACTAGAGTCATTGCATGTGTGTTATTTTCACAAACCACATATGGACACACTAGAGTCATTGCATGTGTGTTGTTTTCACAAACAACACTGGATCCACTAGAGTCATTGCATGGTGTGTTCTTTCCACAAACCACATATGGATCAACCAGTGTCATTGCATGTGTTTTCTTTCCACAAACCACATATGGATCAACCAGTGTCATTGCATGTGTGTTCTTTCTTCCACAAACCTCATATGGATCAACCAGTGGTCATTGCATGTGTGTTCTTTCCACAACCACATATGGATCCACTAGAGTCATTGCATGTGTGTCTTTTCACAAACCACATATGGACCCACTAGAGTCACTGCATGTGTGTTCTTATACTAAAACCAGCACTAGAGTCATTGCATGTGTGTTCTTATACTAAAACCAGCACTAGAGTCATTGCATGTGTGTTCTTTTCACAAACCACGTATGGATCCACCAGTGTTCATTGCATGTGTGTTCTTTTCCACAAACTACACATGGATCAACCAATGGCATTGCATGTGTGTTCTTTCACAAAACACACATGGATCAACCAATGGCATTGCATGTGTGTTCTTTTCACAAACCACACATGGATCCACCAGAGTCACCGCATGTGTGTTCTTTCCACAAACCACATATGGATCAACTAGGGTCATTGCATGTGTGTTGTTTCCACAAACCACATATGGATCAACCAGTGGTCATTGCATGGTGTTCTTTCCATAAACCACATATGGATCCACTAGAGTCATTGCATGTGTGTTCTTATACTAAAACCAGCACTAGAGTTAGTGTATGTGTGTTGTTATACTAAAACCAGCACTAGAGTCATTGCATGTGTGTTCTTTCAACAAACCACACATGGATCCACCAGAGTCATTGCATGTGTGTTCTTTCCACAAACCACATATGGATCAACCAGTTTCATTGCATGTGTGTTCTTTCCACAAACCACATATGGATCCACTAGAGTCATTGCATGTGTGTTCTTTTCACAAACCACATATGTATTAACCAACGGCATTGCATTTGTGTTATTGTCACAAACCACATATGGATCAACCAATGTCCTTGCATGTGTGTTCCTATCATGAACCACATATGGATCCACCAGTGTTCATTGCATGTGTGTTCTTTCCACAAACCACACATGGATGCACCAGAGTCATTGCATGTTTGTTCTTTCCACAAACCACATATGGACCCACTAGAGTCATTGCATGTGTGTTCTTATACTAAACCCAGCACTAGAGTCATTGCATGTGTGTTCTTATATTAAACCAGCACTAGAGTCATTGCATGTGTGTTCTTTTCACAAACCACATATGGATCCACCAGTGTTCATTGCATGTGTTCTTTTCCACAACCTACACATGGATCAACCAATGGCATTGCATGTGTGTTCTTTTCACAAAACACACATGGATCAACCAATGGCATTGCATGTGTGTTCTTTTCACAAACCACACATGGATCCACCAGAGTCACCGCATGTGTGTTCTTTCGACAAACCACATATGGATCAACTAGGGTCATTGCATGTGTTGTTTTCCACAAACCACATATGGATCAACCAGTGGTCATTGCATGTGTGTTCTTCTCCATAAACCACATATGGATCCACTAGAGTCATTGCATGTGTGTTCTTATACTAAAACCAGCACTAGAGTTAGTGTATGTGTGTTGTTATACTAAACCAGCACTAGAGTCATTGCATGTGTGTTCTTTCAACAAACCACACATGGATCCACCAGAGTCATTGCATGTGTGTTCTTTCCACAAACCACATATGGATCAACCAGTTTCATTGCATGTGTGTTCTTTCCACAAACCACATATGGATCCACTAGAGTCATGCATGTTGTTCTTTTCACAAACCCATATGTATTAACCAACGGCATTGCATTTGTGTTATTGTCACAAACCACATATGGATCAACCAATGTCCTTGCATGTGTGTTCCTATCATGAACCACATATGGATTCACCAGTGTCATTGCATGTGTGTTCTTTCCACAAACCACACATGGATGCACCAGAGTCATTGCATGTTTGTTCTTTCCGCAAACCACATATGGACCCACTAGAGTCATTGCATGTGTGTTCTTATACTAAAACCAGCACTAGAGTCATTGCATGTGTGTTCTTATACTAAAACCAGCACTAGAGTCATTGCATGTGTGTTCTTTTCACAAACCACATATGGATCCACCAGTGTTCATTGCATGTGTGTTCTTTTCCACAAACTACACATGTATCAACCAATGGCATTGCATGTGTGTTCTTTTCACAAAACACACATGGATCCACCGGAGTCATTGCATGTGTGTTCTTTTCACAAACCACCCATGGATCCACCAAAGTCATTGAATGTGTGTTTTTTCAACAAACCACATATGGATCAATCAGTGTCATTGCATTTGTGTTCTTTGAACAACCACATATGGATCAACCAGTGGTTATTGCATGTGCGTTCTTTCCACAACACCACATGGATCCACCAGAGTCATTGCATGTGTGTTCTTTCCACAAACCACATATGGATCAACCAGTGTCATTGCATGTGTGTTCTTTCCACATACCACATATGGATCAACCAGTGGTCACGCATGTGTGTTCTTTCCACAAACCACATATGGATCCACTAGAGTCATTGCATGTGTGTTCTTTTCACAAACCACATATGGACCCACTAGAGTCATTGCATGTGTGTTCTTTTCACAAACCACACATGGATCCACCAGAGTTATTGCATGTGTGTTCTTTCCACACACCACATATGGATCAACCAGTGTCATTGCATGTGTGTCTTTCCTCGAACCACATATGGATCAACCAATGTCATTGCATGCGTGTTCTTTCCACAAACCACATATGAATCCACCAGAGTCATTGCATGTGTGTTCTTTTCACAAACCACATATGGATTAACCAATGGCATTGCATGTGTGTTATGTCACAAACCACAAATGGATCAACCAATGTCCTTGCATGTGTGTTATTTCCACAAAACCACACATGGATCAACCAATGGCATTGCATGTGTGTTCTTTTCACAAACCACCATGGATCAACGAATGGCATTGCATGTGTGTTCTTTTCACAAACAACACATGGATCCACCAGAGTCATTGCATGTGTGTTCTTTCCACAAACCACATATGGATCAACCAGTGTCATTGCATGTGTGTTCTTTCCACAAACCACATATGGATCAACCAGTGGTCATTGCATCTGTGTTCTTTCCAACAACCACCTATGATCCACTAGAGTCATTGCACGTGTGTTCTTTTCACAAACCACATATGGACCCACTACAGTCATTGCATGCGTGTTCTTATAGTACAACCAGCACTAGAGTCATTGCATGTGCATTCTTATACTAAAACCAGCACTAGAGTCAATGCATGTGTGTTCTTTTCACAAACCACATATGGATCCACCAGTGTTTACTGTATGTGTGTTGTTTCCACAAACCAGTTATGGATCCACCACTGTTCATTGCATGTGTGTTCTTTTCCACAAACCACACATGTATCAACCAATGGCATTGCATGTGTGTTCTTTTCACAAACCACACCTGGATCACCAATGGAATTGCATGTGTGTTCTTTTCACAAACCACACATGGATCCACCAGAGTCACTGCATGTGTGTTCTTTCCACAAACCACATATGATCAACTAGTGTCATTGCATGTGTGTTCTTTCCACAAACCACATATGGATCAACTAGTGGTCATTGCATGTGTGTTCTTCCACAAACCACATATGGATCCACCAATGTCATTGCATGTGTGTTCTATTCACAAACCACATATGGACCAACTAGAGTCAATGCATGTGTGTTCTTATACTAAACCTAGCACTAGAGTCATTGCATGTCTATTCTTATACTAAAACCAGCACTAGAGTCATTGCATGTGTGTTCTTTCACAAACCACATATGGATCCCCAATGTCATTGCATGTTTGTTCTTTTCACAAACACATATGGATTAACCAATGGCATTGCATCTGTGTTCTTTCCGCATACCACATATGGATCAACTAGTGTCATTGCATGTGTGTTCTTTCCACAAACCAGATATGGATCAACCAGTGTCATCGCATGTGTGTTCTTTCCACATACCACATATGGATCAAACCAGTGGTCATTGCATGTGTGTTCTTTCCACAAACCACATATGGATCCACTAGAGTCATTGCATGTGTGTTCTTTTCACAAACCACATATGGACCCACTAGAGTCACTGCATGTGTGTTCTTTTGAAAACCACACATGGATCCACCAGAGTCATTGCATGTGTATTCTTTTCACAAACCACACATGAATCAACCAATGGAATTGCATGTGTGTTCTTTTCACAAACCACACATGGATCCACCAGAGTCACTTCATGTGTGTTCTTTCCACAAACCACATATGGATCCACTAGAGTCATTGCATGTGTGTTCTTTTCACAAACCACCTATGGATTAACCAATCGCATTGCATGTGTGTTATTGTCACAGACCACATATGGATCAACCAATGTCCTTGCATGTGTGTTCCTGTCATGACCACATATGGATCCACCAGTGTTTCATTGCATGTGTGTTCTTTCCACAAACCACTCATGGATCCACCAGAGAGTCATTTACCATGTGTGATTCTTTTCCACAAACTACACATGGATCAACCAGTGTCATTGCATGTGTGCTCCTGTCATGAACCACATATGGATCCACCAGTGTCATTGCATGTGTGTTTCTTTCCACAAACCACATATGGATCTACTAGAGTCATTGCATGTATGATCTTTTCACAAACAACATATGTATTAACCAATGGCATTGCATTTGTGTTATTGTCACAAACCACATATGGATCACCAATGTCCTTGCATGTGTGTTCTTGTCATGAACCACATATGGATCCACCAGTGTTCATTGCATGTGTGTTCTTTCCACAAACCACACATGGATGCACAAGAGTCATTGCATGTGTGTTCTTTCCACAAACATCTAATGGATCAACAACCATTCATTGCATGTGTGTTCTTTCCACAAACCACATATGGATCAACTAGTGGTCATTGCATGTGTGTTCTTTTCACAAACCACATATGGATCAACCAATGGCATTGCATGTGTGTTCTTTTCACAAACCACATATGGACCACTAGTGTTCACTGCATGTATATTCTTTCCACAAACCACATAGTGGATCAACCAATGGCATTGCATGTGTTTTCTTTCCACAAACCACATATGGATCCACTAGAGTCATTGCATGTGTGTTGTTTTCACAAACCACATATGGACCCACTAGATTCATTGCATGTGTGTTCTTTTCACAACCACACATGGATCCACTAGAGTCATTTGCGTGTGTGTTCTTTCCACAAACCACATATGGATCAACCAGTGTCATTGCATGTGTGTTCTTTCCACAAACCACATATGATCAACCAATGTCATTGCATGTTTGTTCTTTCCACAAACCACATATGGGATCCAGTAGATTCATTGCATGTGTGTTCTGTTCACAAACCACATATGGATTAACCATCGCATAGCATGTGTGTTATTGTCACAGACCACATATGGACCAACCAATGTCCTTGCATGTGTGTTCCTATTATGAACCACATACGGATCCACCAGTGTTCATTGCATGTGTGTTCTTTCCACAAACCACACATGGATCCACCAGAGTCATTACATGTGTGTTCTTTCCACAAACTACACATGGATCAACCAGTGTCATTGCATGTGTGCTCCTGTCATGACCATAGATGGATCCACCAGTGTTCATTGCATGTGTTTCTTTCCACAAACCACATATGGATCTACTAGAGTCATTGCACGTATGATCTTTCCACAAACCACATATGTATTAACCAATGGCATTGCATTTGTGTTATTGTCACAAACCACATATGGGTCAACCAATGTCCTTGCATGTGTGTTCCTGTCATGAACCACATATGGATCCACCAGTGTTCATTGTATGTGTGTTCTTTCCACAAACCACACACGGATGCACCAGAGTCATTGCATGTGTGTTGTTTCCACAAACATCTAATGGATCAACAAGTGTCATTGCATGTGTGTTCTTTCCACAAACCACATTTGGATCAACTAGTGTTCACTGCATTTGTGTTGTTTCCACAAACCACATATGGGTCAACCAAGGGCATTGCATGTGTGTTCTTTCCACAAACCACATATGGATCCACTAGAGTCATTGTCCTTTTCGCAACCACATATGGACCCACTAGAGTCATTGCATGTGTGTTCGTTTCACAAACCACACATGGATCCACCAGAGTCATTGCATGTGTGTTCTTTCCACAAACCACATATGGATCAACCAGTGTCATTGAATGTGTGTTCTTTCCACAAACCACATATGGATGAACCAATGTCATTGCATGTGTGTTCTATTCACAAACCACATATGGACCAACTAGAGTCAATGCATGTGTGGTTCTTATACTAAACCTAGCACTAGAGTCATTGCATGTCTATTCTTATACTAAAACCAGCACTAGAGTCATTGCATGTGTGTTCTTTCCACAAACCACATATGGATCCACCAATGTCATTGCATGTTTGTTCTTTTCACAAACCACATATGGATTAACCAATGGCATTGCATGTGTGTTCTTTTCACACAAACCACACATGGATCTACCAGAGTCATTGCATGTGTGTTCTTTCCACAAACCAGATATGGATCAACCAGTGTCATCGCATGTGTGTTCTTTCCACATACCACATATGGATCAACCAGTGGTCATTGCATGTGTGTTCTTTCCACAAACCACATATGGATCCACTAGAGTCATTGCATGTGTGTT
>CAJUXJ010000966.1:0-26204 GCA_910589775.1 Avena eriantha
GAATTAGAACGATCATAAGACCCGATACATGTTGAGAGATACAACCAAAAACTCGTGTCGTTGGCGCTTTATGGCTGCTCATGAGCTATACCCATAGTTTTGGGGTTCTAGGGGCGATTTACAATGCCTTTATGACCTAATACATGTTTGAGAGTTATGACCAAAAAATTCGTTGTTTTCGCGCTTTATTGCTGTTTTCATGACTATTGCCCATAGTTTTGGGGTTCTTGGGCGATTTACAACGACCGTAAGACCCGATACACGTTTGAGAGTAATAACTAAAAACTCGTCCGTTTTTTGCGCTTTATGGCTGTTTTCATGAGCTATTACCCACAATTTTGGGGTTTCATGCTGATTTTATAACGATCATAAGACTCGATACATCTTGAGAGATATGGCCGAAAATTCGTCGTTTTTGGTGATTATGGCTGTTTTCATGAGCTATGCCCGTGTAGTTTTGGGGTTCTAGGGCGATTTACAATGACTGTATGACCCGATAAATGTTTGAGAGTTATGACCCAAAACGCGGTCAGTTTTCGCGCTTTATCGATCTTTCTCATGAGCTATTACCCATAGTTTTGGGGTTCTTGGATGATTTACAACGACCGTAAGACCCCGATAATGTTTGAAACTTTTAACCGAAAACTCGTCGTTTTTGTGCTTTATGGCTGTTTTCATGACGCTATTCCCCATAGTTTTGGGGTTCTATGCCCATTTACAAAGACTGTATGACCCAATACATGTTTGAGAGTTATGACCAAAAACTCGTTGTTTTCGCGCTTTAATGGCTGTTTAAAATGACTATTGCCCATAGTTTTGGGGTTCTTGGGCGATTAACAACGATCGTAAGACCCGATACATGTTTGAGATTTATAACCAAAAACTCGTCGTTTTTGCGCTTTATGGCTGTTTTCATGAGCTATTACCCACAGTTTTGGGGTTTCAAGCTGATTTTATAATGATCATAAGACTCGATACATCTTTGAGAGATATGACCGAAAAATCCGACGTCCTTTTTGGCGATTATGGCTGTTTTCATGAGCTATGCCCGTAGTTTTGGGGTTCTAAGGGCGCTTTACAGATGACTGTATGACCCAATACATGTTTGAGAGTTATGACCAAAAACTCGTCGTTTTAGCGTTTTATGGATGTTTTCATGAGCTATTGCCCATATTTTGGGTTCTTGGGCGATTTACAACGTCCGTAAGACCCGATACATGTTTGAGAGTTATAACCAAAAACTCATTGTTTTTGCGCTTTATGGCTGTTTTCATGAGCTATTACCCACAGTTTTGGGGTTTCATACCGAATTTAGAACGATCATCACACTCGATACATGTTGAGAGATACACCAAAAACTCGTGTCGTTGGCGCTTTATTGGCTGCTCTCATGAGCTATTACCCATAGTTTTGGGGTTCTAGGGCGATTTACAATGACTGTATGACCTAATACATGTTTGAGAGGTATGACCAAAAAACTCGTTGTTTTCGCGCTTTATAGCTGTTTTCATGACTATTGCCCATAGTTTGGGGTTCTTGGGCGATTTACAACGACCGTAAGACTCGATACATGTTTGAGAGTTATAACTAAAAACTCGTCGTTTTTGCCCTTTATGGCTATTTTCTGAGCTATTACCCACAGTTTTCGGGTTTCATGCTGATTTTATAACGATAGTAAGACTGGATACATCTTTATGGGGTTTCATGCTGACCAAAAATTCGTCGTTTTGGTGATTTATGGCTGTTTTCATGAGCTATGCCCGTAGTTTTGGGGTTCTAGGGCGATTTACAATGACTGTATGACCCGATACATGTTTGACAGTTATGACCAAAAACTCGTCATTTTCGTGCTTTATCAATCTTTTCATGAGCTATTACCCATAGTTTTGGGGTTCTTGGATGATTTACAACGACCGTAAGACCCGATAAATGTTTGAAACTTTTAACCGAAAACTCGTCGTTTTTGTGCTTTATGGCTGTTTCATGAGCTATTCCCCATTGTTTTGGGGTTCTATGGCGATTTACAACGACTGTATGACCCAATACATGTTTGAGAGTTATGACCAAAAACTCGTTTTTTTCGCGCTTTATGGATGTTTCATGAGCTATTGCCCATATTTTGGGGTTCTTGGGCGATTTACAACGACCGTAAGACCCGATACATGTTTGAGAGTTATAACCAAAAACTCATTGTTTTTGCACTTTATGGCTATTTTCATGAGCTATTGCCCACAGTTTTGGGGTTTCATACCAATTTTAGAACGATCATAAGACCCGATACATGTTTGAGAGATACAACCAAAAACTCGTCACATTGGCGCTTTATGGCTGTTTTCATGACCTATTACCCATAGTTTTGGGGTTCTAGGGCGATTTTCAATGACTGTATGACCCAATACCTGTTTGAGAGTTATGACCAAAAACTCATCATTTTCGTGCTTTATGGATGTTTTCATGAGCTATTTCACATTGTTTTGGGGTTCTTGGGCGATTTACAACGACGGTAAGACCCGATACATGTTCGAGAGTTATAACCAAAAACTCGTTGTTTTGCGCTTGATGCCGTTTTGATGAGCTATTCCCCACAGTTTTGGGGTTTCATACCGATTTTAGAACGATCATGAGACCCGATACATATTTGAGAGATACAACCAAAAACTCGTCGCGTTGGCGCTTTATGGCTGTTTTCATGAGATATTGCATATAGATTTGGGGTTCTAGGGCGATTTACAATGATTGTATGACCCAATACATGTTTGAGAGTTATGACAAAAAACTCGTTGTTTTCGCGCTTTATGGCTGTTTTCATGACTATTGCCCATAGTTTTCCGGTTTTTGGGCGATTTACAACGCCCGTAAGACCCGATACATGTTAGAGAGTTATAACAAAACTCTTCGTTTTTGCGCTTTATGGCTATTTTCATGAGCTATTGCCCAGAGTTTTGGGCTTTTATGCAGATTTTATAACGATCATAAGAGCCGATACATGTTTGAGAGATACGACAAAAATTTCATTGTTTTTGCGCTTTATGGCTATTTTCATGAGCTATTGCACATAGTTTTGAGGGTTCTAGGGCGATTTACAACGACTGTATGACCCAATACATGTTTGAGAGTTATGACTAAAAACTCGTCATTTTAGCGCTTTATGGATGTTTTCATGAGCTATTGCCCATATTTTGGGGTTCTTGGGCGATTTACAACGACCGTAAGAGCCGATACATGTTTGAGAGTTATAACCGAAAACTCGTCGTTTTTGTGCTTTATGGCTGTTTTCATGAGCTATTCCCCATAGTTTTGGGGTTCTATGGCGATTTACAACGACTGTATGACCCAATACATGTTTGAGAGTTATGACCAAAAACTCGTTGTTTTCGCGCTTTATGGCTGTTTAAATGACTATTGCCCATAGTTTTGGGGTTCTTGGGCGATTTACAACGACCGTAAGACCCGATACATGTTTGAGAGAACCAAAAACTCATTGTTTTTGCGCTTTATGGTTGTTTTCATGACCTATTGCCCACAGTTTTGGGGTTTCATACCGAATTTAGAACGATCATAAGACCCGATACGTGTTTGAGAGATACAACCAAAAACTCGTGTCGTTGGCGCTTTATGGCTGCTCTTATGAGCTATTACCCATAGTTTTGGGGTTCTAGGGCGATTTACAATGACCGTATGACCTAATACATGTTTGAGAGTTATGACCAAAAAACTCGTTGTTTTCGCGCTTTATGGCTGTTTTCATGAGCTATTTCCCATTGTTTTGGGGTTCTTGGGCGATTTACAATGACCGTAAGACCCGATACATGTTTGAGAGTTATAACGAAAAACTCGTTGTGTTGCGCTTTATGGCTGTTTTCATGAACTATTGCCCACAGTTTTGGGGTTTCATACCGATTTTAGAACGATCATAAGACCCAATACATCTTTGAGATATGACCAAAAATTCGTCGTTTTGGTGATTTATGGCTGTTTTCATGAGCTATGCCCGTAGTTTTGGGGTTCTAGGGCGATTTACAATGACTGTATGACCCGATACATGTTTTAGAGTTATGTCCAAAAACTCGTCATTTTCGCGCTTTATCGATCTTTTCATGAGCTATTACCCATAGTTTTGGGGTTCTTGGATGATTTACAATGACCGTAAGACCCGATAAATGTTTTTGTGCTTTATGGTTGTTTTCATGAGCTATTCCCCATAGTTTTGGGGTTCTATGGCGATTTACAACGACTGTATGACCCAATACATGTTTGAGAGTTATGACCAAAAACTCGTTTTTTTCGCGCTTTATGGCTGTTTTCATGAGCTATTGCCCATATTTTGGGGTTCTTGGGCGATTTACAACGACCGTAAGACCTGATACATGTTTGAGAGTTATAACCAAAAACTCATTGTTTTTGCACTTTATGGCTATTTTGATGAGCTATTGCCCACAGTTTTGGGGTTTCATACCAATTTAGAACGATCATAAGACCCGATACATGTTTGAGAGATACAACCAAAAACTCGTCACGTTGGCTCTTTATGGCTGTTTTCATGACCTATTACCCATAGTTTGGGGTTCTAGGGCGATTTTCAATGACTGTATGACCCAATACCTGTTTGAGAGTTATGACCAAAAACTCATCATTTTCGTGCTTTATGGATGTTTTCATGAGCTATTTCACATTGTTTTGGGGTTCTTGGGCGATTTACAACGACGGTAAGACCCGATACATGTTCGAGAGTTATAACCAAAAACTCGTTGTTTTGCGCTTGATGGCCGTTTTCATGAGCTATTCCCCACAGTTTTGGGGTTTCATACCGATTTTAGAACGATCATGAGACCCGATACATATTTGAGAGATACAACCAAAAACTCGTCGCGTTGGCGCTTTATGGCTGTTTTCATGAGATATTGCATATAGATTTGGGGTTCTAGGGCGATTTACAATGATTGTATGACCCAATACATGTTTGAGAGTTATGACAAAAAACTCGTTGTTTTCGCGCTTTATGGCTGTTTTCATGACTATTGCCCATAGTTTTCCGGTTTTTGGGCGATTTACAACGCCCGTAAGACCCGATACATGTTAGAGAGTTATAACAAAAACTCTTCGTTTTTCCGCTTTATGGCTATTTTCATGAGCTATTGCCCATAGTTTTGGGCTTTTATGCAGATTTTATAACGATCATAAGAGCCGATACATGTTTGAGAGATACGACAAAAATTTCATTGTTTTTGCGCTTTATGGCTATTTTCATGAGCTATTGCACATAGTTTTGAGGGTTCTAGGGCGATTTACAACGACTGTATGACCCAATACATGTTTGAGAGTTATGACTAAAAACTCGTCATTTTAGCGCTTTATGGATGTTTTCATGAGCTATTGCCCATATTTTGGGGTTCTTGGGCGATTTACAACGACCGTAAGAGCCGATACATGTTTGAGAGTTATAACCGAAAACTCGTCGTTTTTGTGCTTTATGGCTGTTTTCATGAGCTATTCCCCATAGTTTTGGGGTTCTATGGCGATTTACAACGACTGTATGACCCAATACATGTTTGAGAGTTATGACCAAAAACTCGTTGTTTTCGCGCTTTATGGCTGTTTAAATGACTATTGCCCATAGTTTTGGGGTTCTTGGGCGATTTACAACGACCGTAAGACCCGATACATGTTTGAGAGAACCAAAAACTCATTGTTTTTGCGCTTTAAGGTTGTTTTCATGACCTATTGCCCACAGTTTTGGGATTTCATACCGAATCTAGAACGATCATAAGACCCGATACATGTTTGAGAGATACAACCAAAAACTCGTGTCGTTGGCGCTTTATGGCTGCTCTCATTAGCTATTACCCATAGTTTTGGGGTTCTAGGGCGATTTACAATGACTGTATGACCTAATACATGTTTGAGAGTTATGACCAAAAAACTCGTTGTTTTCGCGCTTTATGGCTGTTTTCATGAGCTATTTCCCATTGTTTTGGGGTTCTTGGGCGATTTACAATGACCGTAAGACCCGATACATGTTTGAGAGTTATAACGAAAAACTCGTTGTGTTGCGCTTTATGGCTGTTTTCATGAACTATGGCCCACAGTTTTGGGGTTTCATACCGATTTTAGAACGATCATAAGACCCAATACATCTTTGAGAGATATGACCAAAAATTCGTCGTTTTGGTGATTTATGGCTGTTTTCATGAGCTATAACCGTAGTTTTGGGGTTCTAGGGCGATTTACAATAACTGTATGACCCGATACATGTTTTAGAGTTATGACCAAAAACTCATCTTTTTCGTGCTTTATCAATCTTTTCATGAGCTATTACCCATAGTTTTGGGGTTCTTGGATGATTTACAACGACCATAAGACCCGATAAATGTTTTATTGCTTTATGGTTGTTTTCATGAGCTATTCCCCATAGTTTTGGGGTTCTATGGCGATTTACAACGACTGTATGACCCAATACATGTTTGAGAGTTATGACCAAAAACTCGTTTTTTCGCGCTTTATGGCTGTTTTCATGAGCTATTGCCCATATTTGGGGTTCTTGGGCGATTTACAACGACCGTAAGACCCGATACATGTTCGAGAGTTATAACCAAAAACTCATTGTTTTTGCACTTTATGGCTATTTGATGAGCTATTGCCCACAGTTTTGGGGTTTCATACCAATTTTAGAACGATCATAAGACCCGATACATGTTTGAGAGATACAACCAAAAACTCGTCACGTTGGCTCTTTATGGCTGTTTTCATGACCTATTACCCATAGTTTTGGGGTTCTAGGGCGATTTTCAATGACTGTATGACCCAATACCTGTTTGAGAGTTATGACCAAAAACTCATCATTTTCGTGCTTTATGGATGTTTTCATGAGCTATTTCACATTGTTTTGGGGTTCTTGGGCGATTTACAACGACGGTAAGACCCGATACATGTTCGAGAGTTATAACCAAAAACTCGTTGTTTTGCGCTTGATGGCCGTTTTCATGAGCTATTCCCCACAGTTTTGGGGTTTCATACCGATTTTAGAACGATCATGAGACCCGATACATATTTGAGAGATACAACCAAAAACTCGTCGCGTTGGCGCTTTATGGCTGTTTTCATGAGATATTGCATATAGATTTGGGGTTCTAGGGCGATTTACAATGATTGTATGACCCAATACATGTTTGAGAGTTATGACAAAAAACTCGTTGTTTTCGCGCTTTATGGCTGTTTTCATGACTATTGCCCATAGTTTTCCGGTTTTTGGGCGATTTACAACGCCCGTAAGACCCGATACATGTTAGAGAGTTATAACAAAAACTCTTCGTTTTTCCGCTTTATGGCTATTTTCATGAGCTATTGCCCATAGTTTTGGGCTTTTATGCAGATTTTATAACGATCATAAGAGCCGATACATGTTGAGAGATACGACAAAAATTTCATTGTTTTTGCGCTTTATGGCTATTTTCATGAGCTATTGCACATAGTTTTGAGGGTTCTAGGGCGATTTACAACGACTGTATGACCCAATACATGTTTGAGAGTTATGACTAAAAACTCGTCATTTTAGCGCTTTATGGATGTTTTCATGAGCTATTGCCCATATTTTGGGGTTCTTGGGCGATTTACAACGACCGTAAGAGCCGATACATGTTTGAGAGTTATAACCGAAAACTCGTCGTTTTTGTGCTTTATGGCTGTTTTCATGAGCTATTCCCCATAGTTTTGGGGTTCTATGGCGATTTACAACGACTGTATGACCCAATACATGTTTGAGAGTTATGACCAAAAACTCGTTGTTTTCGCGCTTTATGGCTGTTTAAATGACTATTGCCCATAGTTTTGGGGTTCTTGGGCGATTTACAACGACCGTAAGACCCGATACATGTTTGAGAGAACCAAAAACTCATTGTTTTTTGCGCTTTAAGGTTGTTTTCATGACCTATTGCCCACAGTTTTGGGATTTCATACCGAATCTAGAACGATCATAAGACCCGATACATGTTTGAGAGATACAACCAAAAACTCGTGTCGTTGGCGCTTTATGGCTGCTCTCATTAGCTATTACCCATAGTTTTGGGGTTCTAGGGCGATTTACAATGACTGTATGACCTAATACATGTTTGAGAGTTATGACCAAAAAACTCGTTGTTTTCGCGCTTTATGGCTGTTTTCATGAGCTATTTCCCATTGTTTTGGGGTTCTTGGGCGATTTACAATGACCGTAAGACCCGATACATGTTTGAGAGTTATAACGAAAAACTCGTTGTGTTGCGCTTTATGGCTGTTTTCATGAACTATGGCCCACAGTTTTGGGGTTTCATACCGATTTTAGAACGATCATAAGACCCAATACATCTTTGAGAGATATGACCAAAAATTCGTCGTTTTGGTGATTTATGGCTGTTTTCATGAGCTATAACCGTAGTTTTGGGGTTCTAGGGCGATTTACAATAACTGTATGACCCGATACATGTTTTAGAGTTATGACCAAAAACTCATCTTTTTCGTGCTTTATCAATCTTTTCATGAGCTATTACCCATAGTTTTGGGGTTCTTGGATGATTTACAACGACCATAAGACCCGATAAATGTTTTATTGCTTTATGGTTGTTTTCATGAGCTATTCCCCATAGTTTTGGGGTTCTATGGCGATTTACAACGACTGTATGACCCAATACATGTTGAGAGTTATGACCAAAAACTCGTTTTTTTCGCGCTTTATGGCTGTTTTCATGAGCTATTGCCCATATTTTGGGGTTCTTGGGCGATTTACAACGACCGTAAGACCCGATACATGTTCGAGAGTTATAACCAAAAACTCGTTGTTTTGCGCTTGATGGCTGTTTTCATGAGCTATTCCCCACAGTTTTGGGTTTCATACCGATTTTAGAACGATCATGAGACCCGATACATGTTTGAGAGATACAACCAAAAACTCGTCACGTTGGCGCTTTATGGCTGTTTTCATGAGCTATTACCCATAGTTTTGGGGTTCTAGGGGGACTTTCAATGACTGTATGACCCAATACCTGTTTGAGAGTTATGACCAAAAACTCATCATTTTCGCGCTTTATGGATGTTTTCATGAGCTATTTCACATTGTTTTGGGGTTCTTGGGCGATTTACAAAGACCGTAAGACCCGATACATGTTTGAGAGTTATAACCAAAAACTCATTGTTTTGCGCTTGATGGCTGTTTTCATGAGCTATTCCCCATAGTTTTGGGGTTTCATACCGATTTTAGAACGATCATGAGACCCGATACATATTTGAGAGATACAACCAAAAACTCGTGTCGTTGGCGCTTTATGGCTGCTCTCATGAGCTATTACCCATAGTTTTGGGGTTTTAGGGCGATTTAGAATGACTGTATGACCTAATACATGTTTGAGAGTTATGACCAAAAAATTCGTTGTTTTCGCGCTTTATCACTGTTTTCATGACTATTGCCCATAGTTTTGGGGTTCTAGGGCGATTTACAACGAGCGTAAGACCCGATACATGTTTGAGAGTTATAACTAAAAGCTCATCGTTTTTGCGCTTTATGGATGTTTTCATGAGCCATTACACATAGTTTTGTGGGTTCTAGGGAAATTTACAACGACTGTATGACCCAATACATGTTTGAGAGTTATGACCAAAAACTTGTCGTTTTAGCGCTTTATGGATGTTTTCATGAGCTATTGCCCATATTTTGGGGTTCTTGGGCGATTTACAATGACCGTAAGACCCGATACATGTTGAGAGTTATAACCAAGAACTCATTGTTTTTGCGCTTTATGGCTGTTTTCATGAGCTATTGCCCACAGTTTTGGGGTTTCATACTGATTTTATAACGATCATAAGACCCCATACATGTTTGAGAAATACAACCAAAAACTCGTGTCGTTGGCGCTTTATGGCTGCTCTCATGAGCTATTACCCATAGTTTCGGGGTTCTAGGGCGATTTACAATGACTATATGACCAAAAATTCGTCGTTTTGGTGATTTATGGCTATTTTCATGAGCTATGCCCGTAGTTTTGGGGTTCTAGGGCGATTTACAATGACTGTATGACCCAATACCTGTTTGAGAGTTATGACCAAAAACTCATCATTTTCGCGCTTTATGGATGTTTTCATGAGCTATTTCACATTGTTTTGGGGTTCTTGGGCGATTTACAACGACCGTAAGACTCGATACATGTTTGAGAGTTATAACCAAAAACTCGTTGTTTTGCGCTTGATGGCTGTTTTCATGAGCTATTCCCCATAGTTTGGGGTTTCATACCGATTTTAGAACGATCATGAGACCCGATACATATTTGAGAGATACAACCAAAAACTCGTCGCGTTGGTGCTTTATGGCTGTTTTCATGAGGTATTGCATATAGATTTGGGGTTCTAGGGCGATTTATAATGATTGTATGACCCAATACATGTTTGAGAGTTATGACAAAAAACTCGTTGTTTTCGCGCTTTATGGCTGTTTTCATGACTATTGCCCATAGTTTTCGGGTTTTTGGGCGATTTCCAACGCCCGTAAGACCCGATGCATGTTAGAGAGTTATAACAAAAACTCTTCGATTTTGCGCTTTATGGCTATTTTCATGAGCTATTGGCCATAGTTTTGGGCTTTCATACAGATTTTACAACGATCATAAGAGCGATACATGTTTGAGAGATACGACCAAAATTTCATTGTTTTTGCGCTTTATGGCTATTTTCATGAGCTATTGCACATAGTTTTGAGGGTTCTAGGGCGATTTACAACGACTGTATGACCCAATACATGTTTGAGAATTATGACAAAAAACTCGTCGTTTTCGCGCTTTATGGATGTTTTCATGAGCTATTGCCCATATTTTGTGGTTCTTGGGCGATTTACAACGACCGTAAGACCCGATACATGTTTGAGAGTTATAACCAAAAACTCATTGTTTTTGCGCTTTATGGCTGTTTTCATGAGCTATTGCCCATATTTTGTTGTTCTTGGGCGATTTACAACGACCGTAAGACCCGATACATGTTTGAGAGTTATAACCAAAAACTCATTGTTTTTGCACTTTATGGCTATTTGATGAGCTATTGCCCATAGTTTTGGGGTTTCATACCAATTTTAGAACGATCATAAGAGCCGGTACATGTTTGAGAGATACAACCAAAAACTCGTCACGTTGGCGCTTTATGGCTGTTTTCATGAGCTATTACCCATAGTTTTGGGGTTCTAGGGGGATTTTCAATGACTGTATGACCCAATACCTGTTTGAGAGTTATGACCAAAAACTCATCATTTTTGCGCTTTATGGATGTTTTCATGAGCTATTTCACATTGTTTTGGGGTTCTTGGGCGATTTACAACGACCGTAAGACCCGATACATGTTTGAGAGTTATAACCAAAAACTCGTTGTTTTGCGCTTGATGGCTGTTTTCATGAGCTATTCCCCATAGTTTTGGGGTTTCATACCGATTTTAGAACGATCATGAGACCCGATACATATTTGAGAGATACAACCAAAAACTCGTGTCGTTGGCGCTTTATGGCTGCTCTCATGAGCTATTAGCCATAGTTTTGGGGTTTTAGGGCGATTTACAATGACTGTATGACCTAATACATGTTTGAGAGTTATGACCAAAAAACTCGTTGTTTTCGCGCTTTATCACTGTTTTCATGACTATTGCCCATAGTTTTGGGGTTCTAGGGCGATTTACAACGAGCGTAAGACCCGATACATGTTTGAGAGTTATAACTAAAAACTCATCGTTTTTGCGCTTTATGGATGTTTTCATGAGCTATTACACATAGTTTTGTGGGTTCTAGGGAGATTTACAACGACTGTATGACCCAATACATGTTTGAGAGTTATGACCAAAAACTCGTCGTTTTAGCGCTTTATGGATGTTTTCATGAGCTATTGCCCATACTTTGGGGTTCTTGGGCGATTTACAATGACCGTAAGACCCGATACATGTTGAGAGTTATAACCAAGAACTCATTGTTTTTGCGCTTTATGGCTGTTTTCATGAGCTATTGCCCACAGTTTTGGGGTTTCATACTGATTTTATAATGATCATAAGACCCCATACATGTTTGAGAAATACAACCAAAAACTCGTGTCGTTGGCGCTTTATGGCTGCTCTCATGAGCTATTACCCATAGTTTTGGGGTTCTAGGGCGATTTACAATGACTATATGACCAAAAATTCGTCGTTTTGGTGATTTATGGCTATTTTCATGAGCTATGCCCGTAGTTTTGGGGTTCTAGGGCGATTTACAATGACTGTATGACCCAATACCTGTTTGAGAGTTATGACCAAAAACTCATCATTTTCGCGCTTTATGGATGTTTTCATGAGCTATTTCACATTGTTTTGGGGTTCTTGGGCGATTTACAACGACCGTAAGACTCGATACATGTTTGAGAGTTATAACCAAAAACTCGTTGTTTTGCGCTTGATGGCTGTTTTCATGAGCTATTCCCCATAGTTTTGGGGTTTCATACCGATGTTAGAACGATCATGAGACCCGATACATATTTGAGAGATACAGCCAAAAACTCGTCGCGTTGGTGCTTTATGGCTGTTTTCATGAGGTACTGCATATAGATTTGGGGTTCTAGGGCGATTTATAATGATTGTATGACCCAATACATGTTTGAGTGTTATGACAAAAAACTCGTTGTTTTCGCGCTTTATGGCTGTTTTCATGACTATTGCCCATAGTTTTCGGGTTTTTCGGCGATTTACAACGCCCGTAAGACCCGATACATGTTAGAGAGTTATAACAAAAACTCTTCGTTTTTGCGCTTTATGGCTATTTTCATGAGCTATTGGCCATAGTTTTGGGCTTTCATACAGATTTTACAACGATCATAAGAGCGATACATGTTTGAGAGATACGACCAAAATTTCATTGTTTTTGCGCTTTATGGCTATTTTCATGAGCTATTGCACATAGTTTTGGGGGTTCTAGGGCGATTTACAACGACTGTATGACCCAATACATGTTGAGAATTATGACCAAAAACTCGTCGTTTTAGCGCTTTATGGATGTTTTCCTGAGCTATTGCCCATATTTTGTGGTTCTTGGGCGATTTACAACGACCGTAAGACCCGATACATGTTTGAGAGTTATAACCAAAAACTCATTGTTTTTGCGCTTTATGGCTGTTTTCATGAGCTATTGCCCATATTTTGGGGTTCTTGGGCGATTTACAACGACCGTAAGACCCGATACATGTTTGAGAGTTATAACCAAAAACTCATTGTTTTTGCACTTTATGGCTATTTTGATGAGCTATTGCCCATAGTTTTGGGGTTTCATACCAATTTTAGAACGATCATAAGACCCGGTACATGTTTGAGAGATACAACCAAAAACTCGTCACGTTGGCGCTTTATGGCTGTTTTCATGAGCTATTACCCATAGTTTTGGGGTTCTAGGGGGATTTTCAATGACTGTATGACCCAATACCTGTTTCAGAGTTATGACCAAAAACTCATCATTTTCGCGCTTTATGGATGTTTTTATGAGCTATTTCACATTGTTTTGGGGTTCTTGGGCGATTTACAACGACCGTAAGACCCGATACCTGTTTGAGAGTTATAACCAAAAACTCGTTGTTTTGCGCTTGATGGCTGTTTTCATGAGCTATTCCCCATAGTTTTGGGGTTTCATACCGATTTTAGAACGATCATGAGACCTGATACATATTTGAGAGATACAACCAAAACTCGTGTCGTTGGCGCTTTATGGCTGCTCTCATGAGCTATTAGCCATAGTTTTGGGGTTTTAGGGCGATTTACAATGACTGTATGACCTAATACATGTTTGAGAGTTATGACCAAAAAACTCGTTGTTTTCGCGCTTTATCGCTGTTTTCATGACTATTGCCCATAGTTTTGGGGTTCTAGGGCGATTTACAACGAGCGTAAGACCCGATACATGTTTGAGAGTTATAACTAAAAACTCATCGTTTTTGCGCTTTATGGATGTTTTCATGAGCTATTACACATAGTTTTGTGGGTTCTAGGGAGATTTACAACGACTGTATGACCCAATACATGTTTGAGAGTTATGACCAAAAACTCGTCGTTTTAGCGCTTTATGGATGTTTTCATGAGCTATTGCCCATATTTTGGGGTTCTTGGGCGATTTACAATGACCGTCAGACCCGATACATGTTGAGAGTTATAACCAAGAACTCATTGTTTTTGCGCTTTATGGCTGTTTTCATGAGCTATTGCCCACAGTTTTGGGGTTTCATACTGATTTTATAACGATCATAAGACCCCATACATGTTTGAGAAATACAACCAAAAACTCGTGTCGTTGGCGCTTAATGGCTGCTCTCATGAGCTATTACCCATAGTTTTGGGGTTCTAGGGCGATTTACAATGACTATATGACCAAAAATTCGTCGTTTTGGTGATTTATGGCTGTTTTCATGAGCTATGCCCGTAGTTTTGGGGTTCTAGGGCGATTTACAATGACTGTATGACCAAATACCTGTTTGAGAGTTATGACCAAAAAGTCATCATTTTCGCGCTTTATGGATGTTTTCATGAGCTATTTCACATTGTTTTGGGGTTCTTGGGCGATTTACAACGACCGTAAGACTCGATACATGTTTGAGAGTTATAACCAAAAACTCGTTGTTTTGCGCTTGATGGCTGTTTTCATGAGCTATTCCCCATAGTTTTGGGGTTTCATACCGATTTTAGAACGATCATGAGACCCGATACATATTTGAGAGATACAACCAAAAACTCGTCGCGTTGGTGCTTTATGGCTGTTTTCATGAGGTACTGCATATAGATTTGGGGTTCTAGGGCAATTTATAATGATTGTATGACCCAATACATGTTTGAGAGTTATGACAAAAAACTCGTTGTTTTCGCGCTTTATGGCTGTTTTCATGACTATTGCCCATAGTTTTCGGGTTTTTCGGCGATTTACAACGCCCGTAAGACCCGATACATGTTAGAGAGTTATAACAAAAACTCTTCGTTTTTGCGCTTTATGGCTATTTTCATGAGCTATTGGCCATAGTTTTGGGCTTTCATACAGATTTTACAAAGATCATAAGAGCGATACATGTTTGAGAGATACGACCAAATTTCATTGTTTTTGCGCTTTATGGCTATTTTCATGAGCTATTGCACATAGTTTTGAGGGTTCTAGGGCGATTTACAACGACTGTATGACCCAATACATGTTTGAGAATTATGACCAAAAACTCGTCGTTTTAGCGCTTTATGGATGTTTTCCTGAGCTATTGCCCATATTTTGTGGTTCTTGGGTGATTTACAACGACTGTAAGACCCGATACATGTTTGAGAGTTATAACCAAAAACTCATTGTTTTTGCGCTTTATGGCTGTTTTCATGAGCTATTGCCCATATTTTGGGGTTCTTGGGCGATTTACAACGACCGTAAGACCCGATACATGTTTAAGAGTTATAACCAAAAACTCATTGTTTTTGCACTTTATGGCTATTTTGATGAGCTATTGCCCATAGTTTTGGGGTTTCATACCAATTTTAGAACGATCATAAGACCCGGTACATGTTTGAGAGATACAACCAAAAACTCGTCACGTTGGCGCTTTATCGCTGTTTTCATGAGCTATTACCCATAGTTTTGGGGTTCTAGGGGGATTTTCAATGACTGTATGACCCAATACCTGTTTGAGAGTTATGACCAAAAACTCATCATTTTCGCGCTTTATGGATGTTTTTATGAGCTATTTCACATTGTTTTGGGGTTCTTGGGCGATTTACAACGACTGTAAGACCCGATACCTGTTTGACAGTTATAACCAAAAACTCGTTGTTTTGCGCTTGATGGCTGTTTTCATGAGCTATTCCCCATAGTTTTGGGGTTTCATACCGATTTTAGAACGATCATGAGACCTGATACATATTTGAGAGATACAACCAAAAACTCGTGTCGTTGGCGCTTTATGGCTGCTCTCATGAGCTATTAGCCATAGTTTTGGGGTTTTAGGGCGATTTACAATGACTGTATGACCTAATACATGTTTGAGAGTTATGACCAAAAAACTCGTTGTTTTCGCGCTTTATCGCTGTTTTCATGACTATTGCCCATAGTTTTGGGGTTCTAGGGCGATTTACAACGAGGGTAAGACCCAATACATGTTTGAGAGTTATAACTAAAAACTCATCGTTTTTTGCGCTTTATGGATGTTTTCATGAGCTATTACACATAGTTTTGTGGGTTCTAGGGAGATTTACAACGACTGTATGACCCAATACATGTTTGAGAGTTAGGACCAAAAACTCGTCGTTTTAGCGCTTTATGGATGTTTTCATGAGCTATTGCCCATATTTTGGGGTTCTTGGGCGATTTACAATGACCGTCAGACCCGATACATGTTGAGAGTTATAACCAAGAACTCATTGTTTTTGCGCTTTATGGCTGTTTTCATGAGCTATTGCCCACAGTTTTGGGGTTTCATACTGATTTTATAACGATCATAAGACCCCATACATGTTTGAGAAATACAACCAAAAACTCGTGTCGTTGGCGCTTAATGGCTGCTCTCATGAGCTATTACCCATAGTTTTGGGGTTCTAGGGCGATTTACAATGACTATATGACCAAAAATTCGTCGTTTTGGTGATTTATGGCTGTTTTCATGAGCTATGCCCGTAGTTTTGGGGTTCTAGGGCGATTTACAATGACTGTATGACCCAATACCTGTTTGAGAGTTATGACCAAAAACTCATCATTTTCGCGCTTTATGGATGTTTTCATGAGCTATTTCACATTGTTTTGGGGTTCTTGGGCGATTTACAACGACCGTAAGACCCGATACATGTTTGAGAGTTATAACCAAAAACTCGTTGTTTTGCGCTTGATGGCTGTTTTCATGAGCTATTCCCCACAGTTTTGGGGTTTCATACCGATTTTAGAACGATCATGAGACCCGATACATATTTGAGAGATACAACCAAAAACTCGTCGCGTTGGCGCTTTATGGCTGTTTTCATGAGGTATTGCATATAGATTTGGGGTTCTAGGGCGATTTATAATGATTGTATGACCCAATACATGTTTGAGAGTTATGACAAAAAACTCGTTGTTTTCGTGCTTTATGGCTGTTTTCATGACTATTGCCCATAGTTTTCGGGTTTTTGAGCGATTTACAACGCCCGTAAGACCCGATACATGTTAGAGAGTTATGACAAAAACTCTTCGTTTTTGCGCTTTATGGCTATTTTCATGAGCTATTGGCCATAGTTTTGGGCTTTCATACAGATTTTACAACGATCATAAGAGCGATACATGTTTGAGAGATACGACCAAAATTTCATTGTTTTTGCGGTTTCTGGCTATTTTCATGAGCTATTGCACATAGTTTTGAGGGTTCTAGGGCGATTTACAACGACTGTATGACCCAGTACATGTTTGAGAATTATGACCAAAAACTCGTCGTTTTAGCGCTTTATGGATGTTTTCCTGAGCTATTGCCCATATTTTGTGGTTCTTGGGCGATTTACAACGACCGTAAGACCCGATACATGTTTGAGAGTCATAACCAAAAACTCATTGTTTTTGCGCTTTATGGCTGTTTTCATGAGCTATTGCCCATAGTTTTGGGGTTTCATACCGATTTTAGAACAATCATAAGACCCGATACGTGTTTGAGAGATACAACCAAAAGCTCGTGTCGTTGGCGCTTTATGGCTGCTCTCATGAGCTATTACCCATAGTTTTGGGGTTCTAGGGAGATTTACAATGACTGTATGACCCAATACTTGTTTGAGAGTTATGACCAAAAACTCGTCGTTTTCGCGCTTTATGGACGTTTTCATGAGCTATTTCCCATTGTTTTGGGGTTCTTGGGCGATTTACAATGACCGTAAGACCCGATACATGTTTCAGAGTTATAACGAAAAACTCGTTGTGTTGCGCTTTATGGCTGTTTTCATGAACTATCGCCCATAGTTTTGGGGTTTCATACCGATTTTTGAACGATCATAAGACCCAATACATGTTTGAGAGATACAACCAAATACTCGTCGCGTTGGCGCTTTATGGATGTTTTCATAAGCTATTGCATATAGATTTGGGGTTATAGGGTGATTTACAATGACTATATGACCCAATACATGTTTTAGAGTTATGACCAAAAGCTCGTCATTTTCGCGCTTTATCGATCTTTTCATGAGCTATTACCCATAGTTTTGGGGTTCTTGGATGATTTACAACGACCGTAAGACCCGATAAATGTTTTGTGCTTTATGGCTGTTTTCATGAGCTATTCCCCATAGTTTTGGGGTTCTATGGCGATTTACAACGACTGTATGCCCCAATACATGTTTGAGAGTTATGACCAAAAACTCGTTGTTTTCGCGCTTTATGGCTGTTTAAATGACTATTGCCCATAGTTTTGGGGTTCTTGGGCGATTTACCTGTTTGAGAGTTATGACCAAAAACTCATCATTTTCGCGCTTTATGGATGTTTTCATGAGCTATTTTACATTGTTTTGGGGTTCTTGGGCGATTTACAACAACCGTAAGACCCGATACATGTTTGAGAGTTATAACCAAAAACTCGTTGTTTTGCGCTTGATGGCTGTTTTCATGAGCTATTCCCCATAGTTTTGGGGTTTCATACCGATTTTAGAACGATCATGAGACCCGATACATATTTGAGAGATACAACCAAAAACTCGTGTCGTTGGCGCTTTATGGCTGCTCCCATGAGCTATTAGCCATAGTTTTGGGGTTTTAGGGCGATTTACAATGACTCTTTGACCTAATACATGTTTGAGAGTTATGACCAAAAAAACTCGTTGTTTTCGCGCTTTATCGCTGTTTTCATGACTATTGCCCATAGTTTTGGGGTTCTTGGGCGATTTACAACGAGCGTAAGACCCGATACATGTTTGAGAGTTATAACTAAAAACTCATCGTTTTTGCGCTTTATGGATGTTTTCATGAGCTATTACACATAGTTTTGTGGGTTCTAGGGAGATTTACAATGACTGTATGACCCAATACATGTTTGAGAGTTATGACCAAAAACACGTCGTTTGAGCGCTTTATGGATGTTTTCATGAGCTATTGCCCATATTTTGGGGTTCTTGGGCGATTTACAATGACCGTAAGACTCGATACATGTTGAGCGTTATAACCAAGAACTCATTGTTTTTGCGCTTTATGGCTGTTTTCATGAGCTATTGCCCACAGTTTTGGGGTTTCATACTGATTTTTATAACGATCATAAGACCCCATACATGTTTGAGAATACAACCAAAAACTCGTGTCGTTGGCGCTTTATGGCTGCTCTCATGAGCTATTACCCATAGTTTTGGGGTTCTAGGGCGATTTACAATGACTATATGACCAAAAATTCGTCGTTTTGGTGATTTCTGGATCTTTTCATGAGCTATTGCCCATAGTTTTGGGGTTTCATACAGATTTTAGAACAATCATAAGACCCGATACGTGTTTGAGAGATACAACAAAAGCTCGTGTCGTTGGCGCTTTATGGCTGCTCTCATGAGCTATTACCCATAGTTTTGTGGTTCTTGGGCGATTTACAACGACCGTAAGACCCGATACATGTTTTGAGAGTTATAACCAAAAACTCATGTTTTTGCGCTTTATGGCTGTTTTCATGAGCTATTGCCCATATTTTGGGGTTCTTGGGCGATTTACAACGACCGTAAGACCCGATACATGTTTGAGAGTTATAACCAAAAACTCATTGTTTTTGCACTTTATGGCTATTTTGATGAGCTATTGCCCATAGTTTTGGGGTTTCATACCAATTTTAGAACGATCATAAGACCCGGTACATGTTTGAGAGATACAACCAAAAACTCGTCACGTTGGCGCTTTATGGCTGTTTTCATGAGCTATTACCCATAGTTTTGGGGTTCTAGGGGGATTTTCAATGACTGTATGACCCAATACCTGTTTGAGAGTTATGACCAAAAACTCATCATTTTCGCGCTTATGGATGTTTTCATGAGCTATTTCACATTGTTTTGGGGTTCTTGGGCGATTTACAACGACCGTAAGACCCGATACCTGTTTGAGAGTTATAACCAAAAACTCGTTGTTTTGCGCTTGATGGCTGTTTTCATGAGCTATTCCCCATAGTTTTGGGGTTTCATACCGATTTTAGAACGATCATGAGACCTGATACATATTTGAGAGATACAACCAAAAACTCGTCTCGTTGGCGCTTTATGGCTGCTCTCATGAGCTATTAGCCATAGTTTTGGGGTTTTAGGGCGATTTACAATGACTGTATGACCTAATACATGTTTGAGAGTTATGACCAAAAAACTCGTTGTTTTCGCGCTTTATCGCTGTTTTCATGACTATTGCCCATAGTTTTGGGGTTCTAGGGCGATTTACAACGAGCGTAAGACCCAATACATGTTTGAGAGTTATAACTAAAAACTCATCGTTTTTGCGCTTTATGGATGTTTTCATGAGCTATTACACATAGTTTTGTGGGTTCTAGGGAGATTTACAACGACTGTATGACCCAATACATGTTTGAGAGTTATGACCAAAAACTCGTCGTTTTAGCGCTTTATGGATGTTTTCATGAGCTATTGCCCATATTTTGGGGTTCTTGGGCGATTTACAATGACCGTCAGACCCGATACATGTTGAGAGTTATAACCAAGAACTCATTGTTTTTGCGCTTTATGGCTGTTTTCATGAGCTATTGCCCACAGTTTTGGGGTTTCATACTGATTTTATAACGATCATAAGACCCCATACATGTTTGAGAAATACAACCAAAAACTCGTGTCGTTGGCGCTTAATGGCTGCTCTCATGAGCTATTACCCATAGTTTTGGGGTTCTAGGGCGATTTACAATGACTATATGACCAAAAATTCGTCGTTTTGGTGATTTATGGCTGTTTTCATGAGCTATGCCCGTAGTTTTGGGGGTTCTAGGGCGATTTACAATGACTGTATGACCCAATACCTATTTGAGAGTTATGACCAAAAACTCATCATTTTCGCGCTTTATGGATGTTTTCATGAGCTATTTCACATTGTTTTGGGGTTCTTGGGCGATTTACAACGACCGTAAGACCCGATACATGTTTGAGAGTTATAACCAAAAACTCGTTGTTTTGCGCTTGATGGTTGTTTCATGAGCTATTCCCCACAGTTTTGGGGTTTCATACCGATTTTAGAACGATCATGAGACCCGATACATATTTGAGAGATACAACCAAAACTCGTCGCGTTGGCGCTTTATGGCTGTTTTCATGAGGTATTGCATATAGATTTGGGGTTCTAGGGCGATTTATAATGATTGTATGACCCAATACATGTTTGAGAGTTATGACAAAAAGCTCGTTGTTTTCGTGCTTTATGGCTGTTTTCATGACTATTGCCCATAGTTTTCGGGTTTTTGGGCGATTTACAACGCCCGTAAGACCCGATACATGTTAGAGAGTTATGACAAAACTCTTCGTTTTTGCGCTTTATGGCTATTTTCATGAGCTATTAGCCATAGTTTTGGGCTTTCATACAGATTTTACAACGATCATAAGAGCGATACATGTTTGAGAGATACGACCAAAATTTCATTGTTTTTGTGGTTTCTGGCTATTTTCATGAGCTATTGCACATAGTTTTGAGGGTTCTAGGGCGATTTACAACGACTGTATGACCCAGTACATGTTTGAGAATTATGACCAAAAACTCGTCGTTTTAGCGCTTTATGGATGTTTTCCTGAGCTATTGCCCATATTTTGTGGTTCTTGGGCGATTTACAACGACCGTAAGACCCGATACATGTTTGAGAGTCATAACCAAAAACTCATTGTTTTTGCGCTTTATGGCTGTTTTCATGAGCTATTGCCCATAGTTTTGGGGTTTCATACCGATTTTAGAACAATCATAAGACCCGATACGTGTTTGAGAGATACAACCAAAAGCTCGTGTCGTTGGCGCTTTATGGCTGCTCTCATGAGCTATTACCCATAGTTTTGGGGTTCTAGGGAGATTTACAATGACTGTATGACCCAATACTTGTTTGAGAGTTATGACCAAAAACTCGTCGTTTTCGCGCTTTATGGACGTTTTCATGAGCTATTTCCCATTGTTTTGGGGTTCTTGGGCGATTTACAATGACCGTAAGACCCGATACATGTTTCAGAGTTATAACGAAAAACTCGTTGTGTTGCGCTTTATGGCTGTTTTCATGAACTATTGCCCATAGTTTTGGGGTTTCATACCGATTTTTGAACGATCATAAGACCCAATACATGTTTGAGAGATACAACCAAATACTCGTCGCGTTGGCGCTTTATGGATGTTTTCATAAGCTATTGCATATAGATTTGGGGTTATAGGGTTATTTACAATGACTATATGACCCAATACATGTTTTAGAGTTATGACCAAAAGCTCGTCATTTTCGCGCTTTATCGATCTTTTCATGAGCTATTACCCATAGTTTTGGGGTTCTTGGATGATTTACAACGACCGTAAGACCCGATAAATGTTTTTGTGCTTTATGGCTGTTTTCATGAGCTATTCCCCATAGTTTTGGGGTTCTATGGCGATTTACAACGACTGTATGCCCCAATACATGTTTGAGAGTTATGACCGAAAACTCGTTGTTTTCGCGCTTTATGGCTGTTTAAATGACTATTGCCCATAGTTTTGGGGTTCTTGGGCGATTTACCTGTTTGAGAGTTATGACCAAAAACTCATCATTTTCGCGCTTTATGGATGTTTTCATGAGCTATTTCACATTGTTTTGGGGTTCTTGGGCGATTTTACAACAACCATAAGACCCGATACATGTTTGAGAGTTATAACCAAAAACTCGTGTGTTTTGCGCTTGATGGCTATTTTCATGAGCTATTCCCCATAGTTTTGGGGTTTCATACTGATTTTAGAACGATCATGAGACCCGATACATATTTGAGAGATACAACCAAAAACTCGTGTCGTTGGCGCTTTATGGCTGCTCTCATGAGCTATTAGCCATAGTTTTGGGGTTTTAGGGCGATTTACAATGACTGTATGACCTAATACATGTTTGAGAGTTATGACCAAAAAAACTCGTTGTTTTCGCGCTTTATCGCTGTTTTCATGACTATTGCCCATAGTTTTGGGGTTCTTGGGCGATTTACAACGAGCGTAAGACCCGATACATGTTTGAGAGTTATAACTAAAAACTCATCGTTTTTGCGCTTTATGGATGTTTTCATGAGCTATTACACATAGTTTTGTGGGTTCTAGGGAGAGTTACAATGACTGTATGACCCAATACATGTTTGAGAGTTATGACCAAAAACACGTCGTTTGAGCGCTTTACGGATGTTTTCATGAGCTATTGCCCATATTTTGGGGTTCTTGGGCGATTTACAATGACCGTAAGACTCGATACATGTTGAGCGTTATAACCAAGAACTCATTGTTTTTGCGCTTTATGGCTGTTTTCATGAGCTATTGCCCACAGTTTTGGGGTTTCATACTGATTTTATAACGATCATAAGACCCCGTACATGTTTGAGAAATACAACCAAAACTCGTGTCGTTGGCGCTTTATGGCTGCTCTCATGAGCTATTACCCATAGTTTTGGGGTTCTAGGGCGATTTACAATGACTATATGACCAAAAATTCGTCGTTTTGGTGATTTCTGGATCTTTTCATGAGCTATTACCCATAGTTTTGGGGTTTCATACAGATTTTAGAACAATCATAAGACCCGATACGTGTTTGAGAGATACAACCAAAAGCTCGTGTCGTTGGCGCTTTATGGCTGCTCTCATGAGCTATTACCCATAGTTTTGGGGTTCTAGGGCGATTTACAATGACTGTATGAACCAATACTTGTTTGAGAGTTATGACCAAAAACTCGTCGTTTTCGCGCTTTATGGACGTTTTCATGAGCTATTTCCCATTGTTTTGGGGTTCTTGGGCGATTTACAATGACCGTAAGACCCGATACATGTTTGAGAGTTATAACGAAAAACTCATTGTGTTGCGCTTTATGGCTGTTTTCATGAACTATTGCCCACAGTTTTGGGGTTTCATACCGATTTTAGAACGATCATAAGACCCAATACATCTTTGAGAGATATGACCAAAAATTCGTCGTTTTGGTGATTTATGGCTGTTTTCATGAGCTATGCCCGTAGTTTTGGGGTTCTAGGGCGATTTACAATGACTGTATGACTCGATACATGTTTTAGAGTTATGACCAAAAACTCGTCATTTTCGCGCTTTATCGATCTTTTCATGAGCTATTACCCATAGTTTTGGGGTTCTTGGATGATTTACAACGACCGTAAGACCCGATAAATGTTTTTGTGCTTTATGGCTGTTTTCATGAGCTATTCCCCATAGTTTTGGGTTCTATGGCGATTTACAACGACTGTATGACCCAATACATGTTTGAGAGTTATGACCAAAAACTCGTTTTTTTTCGCGCTTTATGGCTGTTTTCATGAGCTATTGCCCATATTTTGGGGTTCTTGGGCGAGTTACAACGACCGTAAGACCCGATACATGTTTGAGAGTTATAACCAAAAACTCATTGTTTTTGCACTTTATGGCTATTTCATGAGCTATTGCCCACAGTTTTGGGGTTTCATACCAATTTTAGAACGATCATAAGACTCGGTACATGTTTGAGAGATACAACCAAAAACTCGTCACGTTGGCGCTTTATGGCTGTTTTCATGAGCTATTACCCATAGTTTTGGGGTTCTATGGGGATTTTCAATGACTGCATGACCCAATACCTGTTGAGAGTTATGACCAAAAACTCATCATTTTCGCGCTTTATGGATGTTTTCATGAGCTATTTCACATTGTTTTGGGTTCTTGGGCGATTTACAACGACCGTAAGACCCGATACATGTTTGAGAGTTATAACCAAAAACTCGTTGTTTTGCGCTTGATGGCTGTTTTCATGAGCTATTCCCCATAGTTTTGGGGTTTCATACCGATTTTAGAACGATCATGAGACCCGATACATATTTGAGAGATACAACCAAAAACTCGTGTCGTTGGCGCTTTATGGCTGCTCTCATGAGCTATTAGCCATAGTTTTGGGTTTTAGGGCGATTTACAGTGACTGTATGACCTAATACATGTTTGAGAGTTATGACCAAAAAACTCGTTGTTTTCGCGCTTTATCGCTGTTTTCATGACTATTGCCCATAGTTTTGGGGTTCTTGGGCGATTTACAACGAGCGTAAGACCCGATACATGTTTGAGAGTTATAACTAAAAACTCATCGTTTTTGCGCTTTATGGATGTTTTCATGAGCTATTACACATAGTTTTGTGGGTTCTAGGGAGATTTACAATGACTGTATGACCCAATACATGTTTGAGAGTTATGACCAAAAACTCTTCGTTTGAGCGCTTTATGGATGTTTTCATGAGCTATTGCCCATATTTTGGGGTTCTTGGGCGATTTACAATGACCGTAAGACCCGATACATGTTGAGCGTTATAACCAAGAACTCATTGTTTTTGCGCTTTATGGCTGTTTTCATGAGCTATTGCCCACAGTTTTGGGGTTTCATACTGATTTTATAACGATCATAAGACCCCATACATGTTTGAGAAATACAACCAAAAACTCGTGTCGTTGGCGCTTATGGCTGCTCTCATGAGCTATTACCCATAGTTTTGGGTTCTAGGGCGATTTATAATGACTATATGACCAAAAATTCGTCGTTTGGTGATTTATGGATCTTTTCATGAGCTATTGCCCATAGTTTGGGGTTTCATACTGATTTTAGAACAATCCTAAGACTCGATACGTGTTTGAGAGATACAACCAACAGCTCGTGTCGTTGGCGCTTTATGGCTGCTCTCATGAGCTATTACCAGAGTTTTTGGGGTTCTAGGGCGATTTACAACGACTGTATGACCCAATACATGTTTGAGAGTTATGACAAAACTCGTCGTTTTTAGCACTTTATGGATTGTTTTTCATGAGCTATTGCCCATATTTTGGGGTTCTTGGGCGATTTACAATGACCGTAAGACCCCGATACATGTTTGAGAGTTACAACGAAAAACTCGTTGTGTTGCGCTTTATGGCTGTTTTCATGAACTATTGCCCATAGTTTTTGGGGTTTCATACCAATTTTTGAACGATCATAAGACCCAATACATGTTTGAGAGATACAACCAAATACTCGTCGCGTTGGCGCTTTATGGATGTTTTCATAAGCTATTGCATATAGATTT